>BMAU01005519.1:0-197631 GCA_019973935.1 Trichonephila clavipes
GTGTAGCTGTGTGTGTTTTTATCTTCCGTAAAAATGATTTAACAGCTATTAAATTGTCTTAAACTGCATTACTGATTTGTCTTGAGTATTAGCTGAACATAGATGCTCTACATAAAAAATGATAATAGAATCAGAAAATCGAACGAAATTATCATGGAGAAGATTGCATTTAAGTCGAGCAAAACTGAAAGCATCGAGCAGAACCTCAGCTCTTTTAGCTGGTTTCGCAATGGTAATTCACTTCTGATGTTCTTAAAGAAATGTTTTTAATCCATATAAGTTGTTTAATTGGTGAATTGCTAATATGTGTGCATTTAATCTGAAAAGGTAGACTGTAATTGGCATTTTTTTCCATGTGTTTATTATACTTTTTTTTCAATTTAACAATTAGAAAATTTTACTACTTGGCATTTGATTAACAATTATAATTTGTGCGTCACATTTTCTTATACTTTGTGTTATTGTCATTAAAATAATTCCAAATTCTAAAATACCAATATAAACTTATCGATGTTTTCCCATAATAATCGTATACGTTTTCAGTGAAAGGTAGATACTTTTAGCTAATTTTTTCGCCCAATATTAAAATTTTTTCTTTCAATTTTAATATTTTCCTTTTAAAATTTCCTTTTTTATTATTTTTTTTTAAAAAAATGTTAATATCTTCCCTAAAAGTCTTTTCGAAAAGGGGAGGGAAAGGAGAAAAAACCAGAAATAAGATGTATTGGGAAAATATGTTTAAGTGTGTCTTAAATGGTTAAAAATAAAACATAGACAAATTTGTTTGCAATTGCATTTGAGTTGTAAAATATTTTTTCACTACTTGAAATCAGAAATATGCAGTCCCTTTGCAATATTTTTTTATTGTTACCATGAAAGTTAGTGAAGGAGATGGGAAACAGCAATATATATATATATACATAAGGAAACATAACAGAATCTGGTTCCTATTTGTTCCAAAATACCTGAAACCTAATACCTGAAATATGCTCCAAGCAAATTGTGCCATTTTTCACCAAAATCTGACTGTTTGGTATTTTTAAATAATGCATATAAGAATCTTTTTGTGGTTTTGATATCATGGCATGATTTGCATGGTGCAAATTTGGTTGTGTTGATTCTAATACGTAAGTACTCAGAATTCTTTAAAAGTCATTTGTAAGAAAGAGCATTATCCTCATTCTTTTTTTAATAAATTTTTGCTAATTTTCTATTCATCCTATTTGTTTATTAACTTTTGTACTGAAGAACTAAACCTTATAAAGCTAGTACCACCTAGCACTGGGCAAAAATGTCAAACAGAACACTTTTAAGTGGTAGATCCATCATTGAAAATTGCATGTTTATCAAATTGTAATTGTTAATATGAGTAAATGTATTTATTTCTAATTCTTTTGAAAATATTTAATTTCCTGTGGTGTATTCTATTTTGATGTAACATATTTGCATAAATAAAATAATTTAAGTATGCATTAAGTAGGTGATTATGATTGAATTTATTTCTTGTATTTCATTATTGAAAGAATTATTGTGTATTAATGTTTATTTATTGTAAAATGTCTTATTTCAAAACTTTAAATTTAAACAATCATAAATATAATTTATGATATATTTCATACATTTCATTAGGTGCCAATGAAGAGAACTATTTTTTAAAATTATAATTTATTCTTTAAATCAATTACTTTAGGCTATTATTGCACCATCACTTGAGGAAGTATTCTGTTGATTTGTTAAATATAAATCATGTAACCATATGTGTATACAAGTATGCAACAAATGTATTCCAAGATATGCCAAATATATAAGGAGTGTTTTCATATATAAACATTTAGAAAGGGAATATTATTACAACATTTTTTTCTCTATGGTTACATAGACATTACTTTTAATTCTGACTATTTAAACAGTTGGATTTCATTAACTTAATTTTATGAATTTTGAGTAAGGTTTATATTAATACCTTATCATAGTAAATTTCTTGTATTTTACACTTGAATTATTGTAGTATACTAATAATTATTATATATAATGTAACATTTATTGTAGGTTGCAATGGTTGAAATTCAACTTAGCAATGATGTACCTGAAGAATTATTAATTGCCTTCTGTGTGTGTACTACTCTTTTAGTTGCAGTACACATGTTGGCTCTTCTGATATCAACTTGCATCCTGCCTCACATTGAAGTTGTCACCAGCACACCTTGTTCAATAACCGAATCACCCCATGATAAATTGCATTATTACATTGAAACTGCTTGGGCATTCTCTACTGTATTTGGAATATTATTGTTTCTTCTTGAAATAGCTCTTTTATGTTGGGTGAAATTTTATGAATACAGTTTTACAGCTGCTTGGTGTACTACTATTGTATTAATACCTGTTGTAGTCTTGCTGTTAGCTTTTGCTATACATTTTTACAGAAAATTAGTTGCCCATAAATATGAATTATCAAAACACGGCTTAAGAGAGTTGGAGTCATTGGCCAATCGTCTTCATGGTGAAAATTCGGATAAATTATCTGATCATTCTGTGTTAACTATTTGAACAAGAGCAATTAGATACTGAAAGAGTTATTTTTAGATTAAAAATTTAGATTTTTACATGATCTCTAATTTTGTGGACTCTTTTACAACTCTTGCTGTGATTATGCAATATGGCAATATGTTTAATATTTTTTGATATATTAGTTGAAGGATTTCTCTCATTTCCAAATTATTTATGGTACTTTTCCATTTTGCTGGCACAAATCTCACCAAGCAGGCTTTATTAACAATAGCACACAATATGCACATAAAAAAATGTCAACAAATATTAGTTCTCATTGGTTTTTCATCTATTTTTGATGTATTATTAAAAAGACGTTTCTGATAAGAAAAGAACATTTCTTGTTTTGAAAAATGTAGTTGTAAAAGTTTACCAGCAGGAAAGTTTTGATTGACGTCAGTTGTATTATTTTTGGTGACTTTTATTGCCTGCAAATCAGAAAAGTACCTTATTTATATTTGAAATGAGAAATTCAAATGAAACATTTTGAAGTTTTAATAGTATAAAAACAGTCAATTTTTGTAAGACTTTATATATTACGCAAAAATGTCTTTCACAAAAAATACTTTTCTAAGCAATATTTTATAAACGCTTTTAATTATAATCATTGACCAAAAATAGAGTAATTGGTTATGACCATATGTTTATTACTAGACTATAATGCTTTAGAACTATAACATTAAAATATAACTAAATAAATATTATCTTTTTAAAATAAACCTTTCATGAGAATTCTAAAACAAATGTTTTTCACTGAAATTTTATTTAGTGAGCATTTTTTTAAAGACATTTCTATTAACAATTGTGGATGCAAAAGGAAAGGTTACATGTGTGTTTTTAAAATCATGACTTTTTTTCAGATTGTACTTTTCAGTATTTTTTAAGCATAATTTTGAATTTTTATTTGAAATTAAGTTTTTATTTTTGTTTTTTTAAAATCAGAATTCATTTTAGTTGTAAAGTAGAAATGAGCATGAAAGTGTTAACTATCCTAAAAATTGTTTCTTATTCAATTTTTCAAAACAGGATAGTTTCTCAAAAGAATATCCGTACTCATAATGTATATAAGGCTGTAAGATGTATACATAAATATTGGTCTGTGGTGTTATTAAGGCTTATGGTTTGGTTTTTATACATATGATACTTTTAACTGCTGTCAATTCTTGTTTTATTGCAGCTATCCCTATAAGAGCGATGAATACAATCATTTTCAAATTTCAAAGCATTTTTCTATTCTGTGATGGTTTTAAATGCTATTGAACATAAGTGCATAATAATTGTTACAGTAATTGTTTTAATTTTCTAAAATTACCAAGGCAGAAGTATATTAAATATATTTTCTATAAATGAATAAAATGTTTGAGACATTTTAAGTGGATAATTCAACCTATAAACCATCAAAACTGTTAAGTTTGATGAATGCAATTTATCTTATTTTTCTCTCTGAAAATAGAGAGGGAAAAAAGAATGTTTTAAAATTGACTCTATTGTTAAAAAAATGAACAATTACACTCTCAAAATAAAAATTCTGAAACTGAACTTTATGTTAGTATATTTTTTTCCAAACTCTTTCAGTTTTGCAAGAGATTACTTAAATAATTTAATATCTCCATTTCTGCTGTGTTGCATAAACTTATATAAATTTTATTATTTATTCATTTATATTTTATTGTTTTTTAGTAAAGTAATTGTGTTAGAATGACTGGAGATAGTTTTGTTATATATTGTACATCACTCAGTATTTTGTAATACAAATGATATATTTTTTGTTCATATTGATATTATTCTTATATTTTAAAAAAAATGTATTATTTATTATATTTTATGTCCTTTGAATACTTTTCACCATATTTAGCCATTATTTGGATATTGGGCTTACAAAATGACTTGCAGCTTTTAAAATGTACAATATTTTTGCATATGATTTTTATATTCTGTGTAAAATATCGGAGAAACTTAGATCGGAGCCAGATTTATGATACATGATTCATATTGCAAGATCTTTAATTAGAAAAATACACTGTAGAGTGAGACAGTTTAAACCAGGTCTTAATGTATCAATAAGAGATGTAGGTGAAGTATAAAACTAAGAAAATGCATCTCATTTTTAATATTTTATAATAGAAGTATTTTTACTTTTTTATTACTTTTGAAATTTTGTATTGATTTTTATTCATAAATCAGTTTTACAAACAATAATTAGGAAATTTTTTTGAGGAGGAATTGATTTGCTTACTAAAGGGCTCTGTGTTCGTGTCTGTATTTGCCTGACACAAAGATTCAGTATCTGCAGCCAATAATTATGCAATTTGGTGCTTTGATTTAGATCGTGAGAGGTTGAAAACTAAGTTGTTACTCTTTGTCTGCAACCATGCCACATTAAATGAGGAAAGTTGTTCTTTGTTTTTTCTATCTCTCTCTATATATTGAATTGTCATCCAGAATTATTTGCTTTTTTCCTTTTGTTAAACCATCACTTGTCATTTTCTGACATTTTGTCTTGTCTGCAAACTTTTATTAAAATTGACACTTATTTACTATTAAAGTAATTAAACTATTTTAAAGGGGCCTGTTATTTTTATTCAGAATAAAAAAAAGCTTTATGTCATAGAATGTTTTTATAAAATTAGGTTTTTTTTAAAGCCTTAAATACATTTTCAAGGAATAATCGAATATATAGTTTTGAAGTAAAATGTTCTTCAACATATGTATATTGAGGAAAATGTATTTTTTAACTTGTTTCTGTATGTATTTTTGTGTATTCTTCCTATGTCAGGGTAACAATTTTAACGAATTGCTTTGAATATCTTAATAAAAAATTTTGATTTTGAAAAAATAAGAAGAAAAAGATATTTCAAAATTTTAATTTAAGGAGCAATGTTAAATGGAGTCTTGGTAAAGTGTGTGTAAATATATATAAATGAAAGCTAAATTGCTGTTTAAATCCAAGTTTTTGTATTGGGTATTTAATCAAATCAGACATTCTTTATTTAGTTGGTTTCTTTTATCAAATCATAATTTATTATCAAATATATATGTTGAATAATGAAGATTTGTGAGAGATATTTCTCTCTAATTATGTTGTAAATATTTGGAGTGTGTGACATTTCTTGCTGGTTTTTCTCTTTGTTTTCTAATACATTGCACTCTTTGTTTCCCCTATCTAATATATTGCTTACATTATTCACAATGCTGAGTATATTATACATTCTTTAAAAAGTGTCAACCAGTCTTTTTTTTGTTTGTTTTTCTTGTTGATTGTATTTTTATTCTAGAAAGCGCTGTAGTATTTTTATCATTATTGTATTATTATTAAATTATTGTTCAATATTTATCTTTGTGACAATTTCTCATGGACTATGATGTTGTAGAATCTTTTTGAATAAGTGAAAATTTACGGTTTGTTAAATATGTATTAAAATTATTTTCACAATTGAAGGAAAAAATTAAATAAAAAGTGATTCTACTGTATGTTATTATACTAAGACAGAGAACCTCTACAAAAAACCAGAGATTTTTAATTGAGATAGAAATTTATTTTGTTTATTTTAGGGAATTTTTTCGAGTTAAGGGTTATTTTTATGAATCACACTTGTAAAATTTTTTGGAAAATATATGACAGAATATTCCAATACCATATTCTTAACTGTGCATTTATTTTTTAAAGTGATGCCTTGTATTATTCAAATTCTGTTTTTAAAAAATTAAAGAGCATTTATGTATTATTTTACAACATATAAGAATATTCTATATACCTTGTTTTATGTTAAATGGTCTGTTGCAAATTTGATTTAGTATTGTTTTGTATGTTTATTCTATGTGTTATTTTCATAAGATCACTACTTTTTCCTCTGACTCATCAAAATTTTAATTCCAAAGAATTAAAAAACTGCAATTTTAATTTAAAAAGAAGAATTTGGATATTTCTTTCATCGAAAATATTCTATAATTTTTTGTTTAAATTAATATACATAGATTTTTAGATTATTGACTTTCCTTTTGATCATGAATTTAAATTTTAAAGTAACACATGACAAAGAAGTTCAAATAACTTAAATGAGAGAATGGAAGTTTATGAATTTGTTTGTCAATAAGATAAGAAACAGTATTTTGAAGTAATAAAGTATTTTAGTTTATATCCTCCTTTTCCTGGGAAAAACATAATTACTTAACATTGTAATTTAAATGTCAAAGAGCTGTAATACATGCATACACACACATATATATACACACACAAATACATATTTTCAAAAATAACATATTTCCAACTATTACATTTTTTATTGTCATTTAATATCTATTCTAAGCATAATAATAAAATGTTTGCTGTTTTTATCTAACATTTGTAAGTTTAAATTTTACTTGCTTGCATTTAGTGTATAGAAAATCAGAATGCATTAGTATTTTGTAACATAAAATGAAGTTCAATTATTTACTAGAATGCAGACATGGTAGAGTAGTATAATATTAATGTGATTGATGAATATGGATTGCACCTTTTTTTGTTTAAAAGTCTCTTATATTTGTAATATTTTTTAAATACATAATGTGTGAATAGATTTACTTAAGGATATATAAAAATTAGATAAAAGATTGATTTTGTGAAATTTTGCTTGGAATATTTATTGGTATTTTCATAAAAATTGTTATGTTTGTCTAATGTAATATTCTTTACCAGTGCAATGAAGTATGAAACTGTGTAACATTCAATTTTCAATTGAGT
The DNA here is from genome assembly GCA_019973935.1 of Trichonephila clavipes. NCBI lineage: Eukaryota > Metazoa > Arthropoda > Arachnida > Araneae > Nephilidae > Trichonephila > Trichonephila clavipes. The sequence goes on from BMAU01005519.1 coordinate 7,271, forward strand.
TTTATTATAATGGAATTGTTTCTTTTTTTCTTTCTAAAGCATTAATGAAAGATTAGTCAATCATTTTATTAAATTATTTTTTAATAATAAACTGTTTTGAGATGAGTTAAAGTATTTGAGGGTTTATTTTGAAATTAAACTTTTAATTAGAAGTAGAGAGCTTTGTTTGAGCATTTTATATGTGTTAATATATAAACACTTTTCTATCTGTTACAGTATCTTATCTGTTCTGCTTATTAAAAATATAAAAATATGTTTTTGAAAGAATAAGTTAAAAAAAATTTTTTTGATACAAAAATGTCCCAATATTAATATTGTATTCTAGTTTTGTTATTTTCTAGAGAGCAGCCTGCTTTTCATGTTAATCAGTTTTATTGGAGTTAATCCCTTTTTTCTGGCATAAAATGTGTTTCGTGTCTATTTTCCTCTTGTGTAATGCTAAATGAGCTATCCCTTTGTATTTAAAAGGGAAAAACTGTTTGTTCATGGAATATTTGGAAATTTTAGTAATACTGTATTATAAACACATGTATATATATATTACAACAATGAACATTTTCAGGAAAACTGAGACATTTTTTTTTTGTTTGAAAATGTTTTTTACATTATGTTCAGGCTTTCTTATATTTGGAATAAGAAAATGTACAAATTATTTTTACTTAGCAAGATAAATACGTGGAAATAGTTTACTGATTGTGAATGTTTATAATTTTTTTTATTGATTGTTTTATATGTGTACCAAAGATTATTGTGCCTATATGGTAGTTATGAAGATTAAAATGGTTGACGGCATATTGAATAACAAGAATATCTGTTAAGTCACGCATATATGTTATACATGTGAGGATTCAACAAGTAAAAAAAAAATACGTGAATTTTTTTTTTGTTGAGGTTTGTAGCATATGGTTAGAAGTAGAAATAAAAATAAAGATAAAATTATATTGTGTTTTGAAATATTATGAAAGTATTATTATTTTGTTCATTTTAATATTGAGCTTTATTAAAATTTTTTTGAATCAATTCAAAATAAATTAAGCTTTTACTCAAATAGCAAAGTTGGTGTTAAACTTCAGTCGCATACATCTGAAGTTGCTATTTCTAGTCAGATGTTTATCTGTTTTTGTAATCAAGGTGTGGAGAAGTTTTACATTGCATTATATCTGATGTTTTTAAAAGCAATGCATTTCCAGGAACATATTTTTTGAAAATTTTGTATTTTTGATACATGAGAAAAATTTTACGAAGTTTTTTATATTCTATAATCAAATTAGCAAAACTTTCTATACAACTGCTGTTTTTGAGTACAAACATTAGAGGTTCAATTAAGGAGAATGAATAGCTGTTTGTAGTTGTAAAATTTTCTTTGACGAAAATGTTAATTATTATGAAATAAGTACCATAATTTTTGTAATATTAAAATAGCTATTTATAGAGACATCTATATTTAAAAAATTAAGTGTATATTTTTTGTTTTCATTTTACAAGATTTTTTTATCTCATTTTATTATATGAGTAGAACCTTTTTTTCTCCTTGTAAGCGTTTCTAAAATCTCAAGAAATTAATAATTGTAATTATCAAGTCTCGAGAAATGAAGGAGAAAATGTTTTGTGAAGAATGTGTATCAGTTTTGAAGTTTTTTTAAGCATGCAGTGTTTTTGTCAGTATTTAAATGTAAGTTTTAAAAATCCCAACGATTCCTTAGTTGCAAAAACAGTTATTCAGAAAAGTATATTTTTGTGCTATTTTAAAATTTTACTTCGGTCGTCGGATCTCGAAATTAAGATTTTTTGAAAAAGATGCAGCACATATGTTTTCTATTTACATATGTTCTTAGAGTTTTGCATATTAGTAATATAATAGAAAACCTCTAGTTTTCTTTATATATATTATTATATTATTATTAGAAATATGTGATGTGATATTTATGGAATATGTATTCAAGTCCTTTTTCAAAAGGAATGAATGTTACTTGTAAAATATCTGTGAAAGAACCTCAGTTCTGTTCTCTTGTGCCTTATATTTGAACCTTAAATTTTTTGTATTGATGTATATTTTTATATACCAATAAAATATATATTTGTCGCATAAATCATTTTAATATTACTGTTTTTTTTTTAAAAAAACTATGCTTTGAAATAAAAAAAAATTTCTAATGGGGGCTGTGGGTTCATATTTTACCATTGCATACCTAGTGCATTCTTTGGGAGTTGATATCTCTTTTTAGTGCTGCACTGTATAGGTCAGGGATGGCGAACCAATGGCACGCGACAGAATATTTTGGACACGCCATCGATCAAAAACCATTTCCATTTTAGCTTAAAATAATTAAGTTTACTATGAAGTATTATGAACAAACGCGAGTGATCCGTCGCGACGCCGACAAGTCGGGGAGCAGATTCGTTTGTTATGTCTTGCGTAAATACTTAGTATATTATAAATTGCTAATGATGCAAAGTTTATCTACGCATAGTGTGTGTATGTAATTATTTCTAAATATATTCAAGTTGTTTAAAAAACATATTCTAACGTTTACATTAATAGTTCAACTTGTATACATCTAATTTATTAATGTGATCAAATTCTTGTCTTAATTGGTAAAATAACTCTCACTGCTTTATTTTTAAAAATTTTAATGACCTGAGACAAAAGCGAAAGAGCAGACACTACAGAAATCTCGCACAAGCACTCTATTTCCTAAAAACAAATAAATCTGCCCATGAGCCCGCAGTCAGTAAAAAAAAAGGGGTTTTTTTGGCTGGGGGAAGGAATCAAGCGAGAGCACATAAAGTAGTCAATTTCATCCACACAACTGTACATTTAAAGTTTGGTGTTAAATTTACGATTTTTAACTGCTATTTAACATGGCTAGTTCAACAACAACAAAAAAAAGTGTAAGATAGTAAGTGTAGCAGAGAATTTCGAACTTGGTGGGCTGAGAAGTATGGCATGATCAATAAAGGCGACAAAGCGGTGTGTGTTTTATGTTCTGGAACAGTGGTATGCAGAACATCGTCTGTAAAACGGCATTTTGAAACAAATCCCAAATCCTTTTGTGAAAAATGCGAACCAGAGCAAAAAGAATTAATTGCAAGTGCAATAAAAGACAGAAATAAACAGTCGACGTCTTTGTTTAAATATGTAAGCAAAAATTGTCACACAAGTGCGGCAAGTTACTTGGCTGCAAATGCCATTGCTCGGCATTGTAAACTTTTTCAAGAGGGAGAGTTTTTGAAGGAAGCTTGGTTGGCATGTGCGTCCTCACATTTTGATGATTTTGATAATAAAGATAAGATAATTCACAGCGCATCAAAGATGTTCCTCTATCTAGAAAAAGATAATCTTGAACTTGGCAGAAAATGTTACAGTATTACAAAAAAATGACATTAACTCCGCTCCTTTTATATCGCTATGTCTTGACGAAAGTATTGACATTACTAAATCGGCACGTTTAGCTGTCTTTGCTCGATATTGTGTAGGGAACATCATTAAGGAAGAATTAATTGCGATAACATCGTTGTTAACAACTACAGAGTGTTTTTTTTCCAGGTATAGAAGTTTAAGTTGGCATTACTTTCCAAGATGGCGACCGATTTAACAGCTGTCAAGTGATTTATTCTCAGTTTGGTTTGGCAATTCATCATGAATAGACTCACGCCTGAACAACGATTTCAAATTGTGCAATTTTATTTCGAAAATAATGGTCGCGCGCGCGCGCGATTTTCATAAGCGAATTTTGTTTAGCGATGAAGCGCACTTCTGGCTGAATGGCTACGTCAACAAACAAACCTGCCGCATTTGGAGTGAAGCTAATCCACAAGTGTATGTCGAAACACCGTTACATCTAGAAAAACTGACTGTTTGGTGCGCTTTATGGGCTGGTGGAATCCTTATAAAAGGATGAAGGCCACAACCTTACAGTCAATAGTGATCGGTATAGAGCCATGATTACTAACTTTTTCATTGCTGAATTGAACAATCATGATGTCCAGGAGCTGTGGTTCCAACAAGACGGCACAACATGTCACACAGCTCGTGCCACAATCGATTTATTGAAAGACACGTTTGGTGACCGCCTAATTTCACGTTTTGGACCTGTGAATTGGCCTCCAAGATTTTGTGATTTAACACCGCTAGACTATTTTTTGTGGGGCTATGTAAAGTCATTGGTCTATGCGGAATGTTGGAAGACAACATTCGCCGTGTTATTGCCGATATACGGCCACAAATGTTGGAAAAAGACATCGAAAATTGGACGTCCAGATTGGACTACATCCGAGCCCAGCCGTGACAGTCCTATGTCAGAAATCATATTTAAAATGTAATGCCACAAGATTATCTTTCGAATAAAAAAAATTCATGTCAATCGAATAATACATCGTTGTTTTATTGCAATTTAAAGTTCTATACCTCTAAAAAAACACCCTTTACAAAGGGCACAGATATTTGTACGGCAGTAAGAAATTCGCTTGCTGAAAAAGAAATTGATTTGAAAAAAATTGTTTCAGTAACCACTGATGGTGCTCCAAATATGTTAGGCAAAAAAAAGGTTTCATTTCTTTATTTAAAACAGACGTAGGACATTCGATTCTTGAATGCCACTGCATTATTCACCAACAAGCCTATGTGCTGATAATGTAATAATTTTAGTCACAAAAATAGTCAACCTCATATCATCGCAGGCTTTAAATAAACGAAAGTTTGATGCTTTGTTGGATGAAGTCAATTCGGTGTATAATGGCTTGTGATAATGTATAGCAATGTTCGCTGGTTGAGCCGCGGGAACGTACTTCAAAGATTTGTTGATTGCTTGGAAGAAATCAGACTGTTTCTACAAAATGAGAGCAAAATTGAACAATACCCACAGTTGATGGATATTATGTGGCTTTTAAAATTGATGTTTTTTACAGACATATGCTAACATTTCAATGAAATGAACATAAAGCTTCAAGGCCCGAATAAAACAGTTATCGTCATGATGGATCTCATTCGCGCTTTTGAAGCTAAACTATATGTTTTCAGAAATGATATTATTACAAAAAACTACAAGTACTTCCCAAACTTGAAAAAAATATCAAAGATTTAGATGCCCAAGAGAAACGAAATGAAGAAAAAGTTATTGATGACTTTATTTCCATAATGGATTCTTTAATCAAAGAATTTTCAGCGAGATTTTCTCAGTTCAAGGAATTATCGGAAACGTTCAAATTTATTATGTACCCTGATGTGATTTCGTTTGATAAACTGAACTTGTTTCAATTCGATTGGTTGAAATTGAAGAACTTGAAATGCAACTGATTGATTTCCAGTCTAGTTCAATATGGATTAAAAAGTTTATTGAAACAAGGAAAAAGTTGGAATTGATTGAAGCAGAAAGATTGACAAGCAATATAAGTAAAAATACCAGTAACGAAATTTTGGAAACATGGAATTCGATTCCAGACGCATTTAACTGTTTGAAGAAGTTGGCGTATGCTATTTTAACCATATTTTCATCTACCTATGCCTGCGAGTCATTATTTTCAGAGATAAATAACATCAAAGACTCGCTTAGAAACCGTTTAACAGACGACTCTAATTCAGCATGCATTCTACTAAAAGTAACATCTTATAATCCTGATATAAGTTATTTGTCAAATAATCTACAACAGCAGAAATCACACTAATGTTATTTTAATTTAAATTACAAGTATAACTAAAACATTTACTACTATAGTGCAAAATGTATTTTTTTGTATTAAATAAAGAATTTTGATTTGTTCGTATTTAGTTTTATTAGTTCTTCAATAATAACAAGTCAAAATTATTTGATGGAACGCCTATAACTCATTAAAGTTTTTTAAGAAAAAAATGGCACGTTGACCCAAAAAGGTTCGCCACCCCTGGTATAGGCGGTATACCAATTCCCGCTAGTAATTTTGACGCCCATACTTCTTCCCATAGGAGGAGGCACTTGAGCTCTGACGATGCGAAACCGAACTTAGGAATTCAATTTTGCAGGGAGCACCTAAACCAAATAATCACTCAAGGGATCTTTTATATGCTGTATAAAGATACGAAAAGGATGCTGCTGATTTTTTGCATCATGAAAATTCAGACTTGGGCTGGCTTGAACCAAAATAAGAAAATTTTGCAACTGAAAAATTCCAAAACTGGGCATTGGGAACGTGTTAACTATTTTGAAAATATTTCTGCCTTGAAAAATTTCTCAGTCAAAATACTTAAAGATGTAATTTTCTTTGACTATTTTTATGAATCATCTATAAAATAAAAATTATGAAATACTCATCGGGTAAACTTTTAAAAGTAATAACTTCCTTTTGATTTAAAAACTTTATGAAGAATCACAATTTCAGCAGCTTTCAGAAGCAAATGATGTATTTAAAAATTTATTTTATCATTTTTTTGGATAAATATACTCACAAAAGCATACTTTAAGAATTTGGAATCAAAATAAGTTTCTGATTAACATTTTTTGAAACAATTGTATTACCTAATACACTGCTGGACAATTGCTAAGGACGGATCACAAATTGCTATGTAGCATAACATTAAGCGAGACATGAGGCCTAGTAGGATAAAATATAGTTGCCACACTGTTTAGACATTAGAATAAAGAATATTTATTGTTCTGGAAAGTACAAAAGCTGTGAAACACATCTGAAAGAAAAAAAATGTTGATTTGTTCTGCGTACGGAGAAATGGAACAACGCATCTAAAGTCAGCAGGCACCTTAAAGAAAAGGTATCAGTACGGGATATGTCCACCGTGGCGTGTGATGCAACATTCCACACGTCGTACCATACTTTGCACAACATTATCCAGCAGCTGTTGAGGCAATTTATCCCATTCCTCTGTGAGTGCACGGATGAGGGTGTTCTTGTTTGTCGGAGGATAGTTTCGACCAGCAACTTGCCTCCCCAAAGCATCAAACACACTTTCAATGGGGTTTAGATCTGGAGAACGCGCTGGCCATACGAGACGTTGAATATCCTCGCCGGTCTAGACAATCCTGAACAGCGAGTGTTCGATGACATGTTGCGTTGTCGTCCATAAAAACAAATTTATCACCGACAGCACCACGGAAAAGACGAACATGAGGAAGTAGAACTTCATCAATGTATCGAAGAATGAAGATCAGCAAAGGATTTTAGAAATTTGATATTGTCAAAACATTTGTGGGCCAAAAAGTTTTAGAACACGAAAGAAAAGATCTTTCCAATGTTTTCATTTTAAATACACTGCTGGACAATTGCTAAGGACGGATCACAACTTGCTATGTAGCATAACATTAAGCGAGACATGAGGCCTAGTAGGATAAAATATAGTTGCCACACTGTTCAGACATTAGAATAAAGAATATTTATTGTTCTGGAAAGTACAAAAGCTGTGAAACATCTGAAAGAAAAAAAATGTTCATTTGATCTGCGTACTGAGAAATGGAACAATGCCTCTAAAAGTCAGCAGGCACCTTAAAGAAAGGTATCAGTACGGGATATGTCCACCGTGGAGTGTGATGCAACATTCCACACGTCGTATCATACTTTGCACAACATTATCCAGCAGCTGTTGAGGCAATTTATCCCATTCCTCTGTGAGTGCACGGATGAGGGTGTTCTTGTTTGTCGGAGGATAGTTTCGACCAGCAACTTGCCTCCCCAAAGCATCCCACACATTTTCAATGGGGTTTAGATCTGGAGAACGCGCTGGCCATACGAGACGTTGAATACCCTCGCTGTCTAGACAATCCTGAACTGCGAGTGTTCGATGACATGTTGCGTTGTCGTCCATACAAATAAATTTATCACCTACAGCACCACGGAAAAGACGAACATGAGGAAGTAGAACTTCATCAATGTATCGTTGGCCCGTCATAGTCCCATTTGCAACCACATGTAGGCGCGTGCGGCCATTGATCATGATGCCGGCCCACACCATAATACTGCATGTCGGATATCGGTCCTTTTCCCTGGATATTTTCTGGACGATAAGCAGTACCACTCTCGCGCCAGATCAGTTGGTGTCACCACAATCCGATGACAGACTGAACCTACTCTCATCTGAGAATAGTACGCATGCCCAGTCCTGTTCAGTCCAATTGTGATGCTCATGACACCATTGCAAACGGGCAGTACGGTGCTGTCTGGTCAATGGAACACACACAACAGGTCTGCGTGCGTATAGTCTTCCTCCCCTCAAACGTCTGGCAACAGTTTTCGGGAGATCTGCTTTCCTGAGGGGCAGCAAGAAACCGATTTTGCCACCTGCTGAGCTGTGGTGCGCCTGTTCCTTTTTGCTGATAGGACGATATATCTATCTTCTGCAGGCGTCGTACTTCTAACACGACCTCCCCGTGCCATCTACTACACATTCCAGTAGTTTTAGATGACTTCCACAGCTGTGAAACAACGCTGTGAGCGATGTCGAACACCCTGGCAACATCTGTTATTTTTCGCTCTTTCTTCGATCTTTCCAATAATTCGGCCACGCATAAAATCATCTATGTGATGTCGGGAAGACATGCCAAAAATTTTAAGTTCGTCTATTAAATCTTTCCTGTAAAACTTTGACTTGAAACAACAACTGTCCACACGCGTCAAAACCTTTAAAGCTCTTATGAACGCTATCACGTGATGAACAGACGTGGGAAAAAAATTTGCATACTCATACTTCTTCTTACTAATATCCCGCACTTATTCTAATTTTCCACATTTTGCTTCCTTTCATTTTGTGGTTGCTATGGATGATAGTGTTATCCGTCCTTAGCAATTGTCCAGCAGTGTATATTACACAACTTCGTGATTCTTGTGTGTGTGTAAAATATTCTCCAAAGCTTCACGCCTATCATCTTGAATAGTTTTTGAGATGTATTAATTTAAAACTTTTTCTAAAAAAATACATCTTGGTGATAAGGGTAATCATGAATCAAAACTGCGAGTTTTGTTTGTTTTTTTTGTTCCTTAAGGCTGTTTTTGGTTAATGTTAAAGAATAGGACCCGGATTTGGAATATTTTTCCCGATATAAAAGAAATGAAAAATTAATATGATATTCTGGCTTTACTATCCTTTAAAGCAAAGTATTTTTTATCATACTTCCCATTTTTAATCGAATTGATTCGTTTTTCAATTTCTACAATTAATTCACACTCTCTATACATTTATTTATCTTGGTGGAATTTTTAATCGTTAATAAAATACATTTTAAAGCGCTCAGTTGAGCTGAAATTTTAAATACATAATTATTTTGGATGACAATACAATAATTTAATTATAATTAATAAAAATTAATTGATTTAAACTAATTATTTAAAGAATTACAAATACAGCCACGTTGGCATCATTTTTGGTGACTTAGCGACCATTTTGGCGACTTGAGTCAAAACTTGAAAAGGTTTTTTTCTCACGTTTTAAAGCATTCAGTTGAACTGAAATTTTATATGCACTATTGTTTTGGGTAAAAATACGATAATTTAATTATAATTAATAAAAATTAATTACCACTTAATATTGTGATTCTGTCATGTGTATATACATATTTATATTAATTGTAACTATTTCATAAAAAGTAGCTAAAATAAAATTTTTTTTTGATCTAAGTAGGAATTGACTTAAATTTTTTTTTTATATTACTTGCTTCTAGTATAAAATGTGTTTCGTGTTTTTTCTCCTATATCGTAATGCTAAATGGGCTACGCCTTCACGTATTAAAACGAAAAAGAAAATATTCATGGAATGTTTTGAAATTCTTAAAAACACCATATTGTTAACAGAGGTATGAGCTAAGATCTTGCCAATTTCCATGGAAATTGAGGCATTTTTCTGTTTGAAAATGTGCTTCGCGTTTAGTTCAAGCTCTCGTACGTTTTGCGAAGACAGTCTTAACTGACTGTAAATCTATTGAAATGCAGTAGAGGTGTCCGAAGTTGCTACCCTGTGGACGATCATTATCATTAAAATGATTTTCTTGCCTTCCGGTGTGTTTATAATATTGGAATATATGCTGCTTAATTGTTGATAATAAGATCATAGACGAAATGCACTTGCTGTTTTTAAATTTCTTATTGTGTTTTATGGCAAAAGTGTAATCGTTAATTTATAAGCACTTGTGTGTAATAAACAAGTGCAATGTTAAAAACCGGAGGATAATACAACAGTCTTTACTTAAAATCTTTGTGGTTCGAGTTGTTTTTGAAAGGAGACTGTTCCAATGGTATGTTTTTCAGATGTGTTTGAAATAAGTATAATCATAAATCTATATTTTATTTATATTATTATATCTATTTTGTTGAATAATCATATGGAAACATCACATTTTCAGCTTGTAGTATTCTTTTGCTTTATCGAGAACTTCTTGCGCGTTTGTCTGTGTGCACTATAAAAGGGAGAAAAATACAGAATGTTATGAAATTAAGCTTGGAAATAAACTACTCACCTAATTCCCCCCCTCCCCCACCTGTTGAAAAAAAAGCCGTCTTAATCCTTTTACTCTCGTTTGATTTAGTCGCATCGCTGATTGTTATAATCAGTTTTCAACAGCCCACCTCCATTTTTTTTAAAAAACAGATAAGTTATTTAAAACTTTGACGCTGCTTAGGAGTAAAAGTACTTAAAATTACATAGGAATTACAATCCGGAAGCTACTTTCGGGGGAAATAAAAATGAAAATATTTAACTTCTTTTTGCGAATTTAAGATTTAAAATTTGTTTGCTACAAGCTAAAATTGAGGAATATAATGTTTATAAGAAATATTATATTTTAAATACATCGCACGCTGATCATCAAAATTGAAACACCATGATGCAAACGTCAAATTCGCATGAAAGGAAGAAGACAATAGGATATGTAAATCATTAGTATTTAAGCGCAATCGAATGACATAGGATGTAGAAACGACATCTTTAGACAGTGCGACGATGCCAGAAGCAATACCGCCTGTCTGCTCGATAATCATGTTCCCCTTGAAACTGAAGCTCAGAGACAAAACTAGACACAGGAATAGTACCACATCCAGAGACATCTAAGGCATGGGCCAACTTGGCGCAGGTCACAATGGGAGCCTCGTCTCGTTCTAGACTCGGCTTTAATAAAATCATGATTCAAACAATTTCAGCGGCAAATGTTATTTCCGATTATATTCTCGGAAAAACTGGGAATTTGGGACGATATGTCAACTGGTCACATGTGATGACCGTCTTCCACGTATTGGCCTAGACCTACCACCATACGCCATCATTAATCATGCAGTCAAAAGGCGGTAGTCGGTTGAGCCGGTTTGTGCCATTGTAAGTCATACACATTTATTTGTTTCGGATTTATGCGAGTATTTTACAACTTATGCTATGCATTGTCTTCTTTTATGGATCATAGGTGGAGCCTACATTTGTGTAGGGGCCCAGGGACTACTTTTGCATCGGGGCCCATAATCTACTTTTACGTAGGGGTTCAGGCCCTCAAGAAGTCTTAAGACGTCTCTGACCACATCGTTCTTTTGCTCTACTCCACGTTGTTTGCTTGCAAATGAATAAGGCCGTTTTCTTGGGAACACGGAATTGAAAATCAAATTCTGGAAATTGTTACAGTGTGATAGATATTAAGCTATCTATTCTATTTTTTTTGCGACTATCTACTATTGAATCTTAGGCTGCTGAAGTGGCTTTTAAACATAGCTCTTTGAATAAATGTGCTTTTTCACTTAAAAAGACTTGCGCATTTCCTGTTAAGAGCAATTTTTTTATTGGTAATCGTTTGTTGTCTAAGTACTTCAACAATGCATAGAGTCACAATCACAATCTTTGTAGAATCCAGTATATCTTTCTCAAAAGGTGTCTAATTTTAAGTCTTGGCCAACTAAGTTTGACCTTCAAACAAGTATTTATACGCATACTATATATAGTTCTGTCGAGGCACCATTTATGCAAATTTTTATCATCATTGCTAATCAATCACAAACACACATGTACAAACAAAATATTTTATAATTTTTTCTATAATTTCATTATTCTTATTTTTTTAAAAATAAGCTTTCCATTCATTCTTTAGATACATGAACAATACATCATATGCCAGCTTATTGTAACCACTTTATTTTAGTGTTCTCATCCCATTGTTTATTTCAACTAATGCCATACATTTTATAAGACAATGCAACGCAGGTTTTGCTAATTCAAATATTCTCATTGATTCTAATTATTCTAATATTTAAAGTTGCATTATCGCTTATGTTGCAAGTTGAGAGAATGCGTGCCTTTCCCAAAAGAGCTTATTGCAACTATACTTATCGCCATAACAATTTGCACACAAAGAAGTAAGAATGGAAGTTGTTTCGAAACTTGGCATGAAGGTAACTGTCAGGCAGATGCCTAAATGAGATTAGAAATGCAACGAGATTGCGCATTGTGTTGGGGCGTTGAGCTTCGTTCTCCTTGGATTATAAAACAGGTAAGCAAAGCTTGCTTGCGTGTATTTAATCTGTTACAGAAGGACGCTTTTTAACTAAAGGTACCATTGCCCCGCCATCGGGGACAGTATAAGCAGCTTTTAGAGTTCGATAGGGTAAAAATCATGGGGATGATAAAAAACGGGTGGTCATCTAGGCGAGTAGCTAGCCACCTAGACTGTTCTGACTTTACTATAAGGGAGTGTTAAGACTAGTAGACAAGAGAGAGGTCTGTTACACGTCGACCAGGCTCAGGACGCTCTCGACAGACCAATAGTCGAGAAAAACGTCACATAGTACTACATGCACACATAGTGACAGCTGTATCATTGTCCGCCATCCATTCACTGGCAGCACCTTTACTACGAGCCTCTATGTCAGTTCGTATCATTGCAAGGAGCTTGTCTGATTAACAGTAGCTATTGCGGCTTCTATTATTTGTACTGTCATTGACACCCACTCATCGTCACCTCCGTTTGGTTTCGCGCTCTAAGGGATTGGACTGCAACCGAACGGAACCGGGTCATCTTCTGTGACGAATACAGATTCAATTTGAGCAGTGACGACAATCGTGTATGAGTGTAGAACCTCCGTGGTGAACGTCTTAATCCTTCCTTCGGTGTTCAACGGCGCATCACTCCAACAATTGGTGTGTTGGTATGAGATGTCATCGCATATGACACACGGCCACTCCTAATATTCTTTCAAGGCACCATGGCAACCCAAAGGTACGTTCGTAACATTCTTCAATCAGATGTGTTACAATTCATGGCAGGGCTTCCATGAGCCATTTTACAACAGGATAATGCTCACCACCCACAAGGGTTTCCCAGGTCTGCCTCCACCTCATTTCCACCCTTCCTTACTCGATCCCCAGATTTTCCTCCGATTGAATATATGTGGGATCATTTAGGGTGGCAAGTTGGACAGTCTACGAGTTTTGTCGAAAAAGAGGCACATTTACAGCAACAGTGCAACGAGATATCGCAGTGCATCATACGGGACTTGTATGTCTCAATGCTCGACAGTTATGCATTCATGATAGAGGCGGCACAACAGGGTCCTAAAATCTTCATTCGTTTTGTAATTTTTTGAACCATAAATGATTATTTTGCTTTGATTTTGTAATCACTTGCATACATCAAGGTTGTACTCGTGTATGCAAAATTTCGTTTTTTTTCTTACAACTCTTTCTTGGTGCGCAAATTTTTATGTCAATGAGTGTATTATGATATCATTTGATATATATTTAGAGATGTTTTAAAGCATAGGCCTCGTCCCCCAATTTTTCATCTTGTTCTCAACTCGGCCTCAGTAAGATCATGATCCGAATAATTTTGATTGTCAAAAAGTTTTGTACGTATTCTCCAAAAAACTGGGAATTTCGAACTATATGCCAATTAACAGGGACAGGACTGCCTTATTATGTCACGTTAATCGTCCGTGTCTAAGCCTAGGCCAACGACATTTCCCCATCAGTACTCATTTAGGACTTCAAACGAGGCAGTTGGTTTGTATCTAGGTTTATGAGATTGTGGGTCACACACATCTATACCTACCGGTTATCATTTGTCTGTACGAGTATTTGACGATGTATGCTTTAAGGTATCCGACTACGTTCGGAACCCTGATTTCAAAAAAGCGCATAATTGGATAATTTTCATGATATTTAGTGTCACTTCGATTAGAATATATGCATAAAATTGTTTTAATGACCTTTTGACAAAAAAAAATTATTTAAATACAATATTTTGGCAAAAAATTAACTTAGAATAACCTTTTTTTCAAAATGTTCTCCTTTTATAAAAAGTGCTTCTAAAAATTAATATGTTGCTTATATTATGTAAAGACTTCTCCAGAGAGAGTCTGAACTATTTTTTTTTAAAAAAAAGTTCAGATTATATATTTTCAGAGTTACCACCCATTGAAATAATTATCGGCGTTTTTTTCTTAAAATTTCTCCCCTCTGTTGTCGTAAAACATGGATAAACCTACTTCTAAGTTATATATTTCAAAAGTTCTAGTTGAGCCTCTGTACAGAGGTCTGAGCTATATACAGGTAAAATATTATTATAATAGAAGCATTTTTCACCAAAGGAGAACATTTTGAAAATGAGTCACTCTAAGCTCATTTTTTGCTGAAATATTGTATTTAAATAAATTTTTTTTGTCAAAATGTCCTTAAAACAATTTTATATACATTTTCTAATCTTAGTGATACTAAATATCATGAAAATTATCCATTTTTACGCTTTTGCAAAATCACGGTTCCGAACGTAGTTGGATACCTTAATCAGAGTTGGATGTAAATGCACACACACAAACCACATGCAAATTAAATATCCATAAAAGAGGCCGCATAGGTTGATGTACCTATAAATGACTTTTATGAGATATTGTTGTAATGAAAAAATATAGTTCAGCATTTAATTAGTTACCTGAGGTATTTCTCTGTTCAGTGGCGCTGGAGCATTAGGATTCTTCACCTCGTAAAAACCACAGCAGAAGATATCATTAATCCACAAGCCGGAATGTTCTACGCCTTTTTCATGGAAAAAATATTTGCCTTCCCCATGTTTCAGGTCGTTTTTCCAATATCCTTCATACTTATTGTTTTTACCTAAAAAAAAAAGGCGAGCAACACTTTGAACAGTTACTTCACCAAGACCGCTAATTTTCTAATTACAATATACGTTTGTCACCTTGTGATCTGTTATGACTTTTAGAATTAAAAAAATATTTATTATGCTCGAATATTTTGAAAAAAAATCATAGCAAATATTGTTTTCCTCGTTTGTTATACAAATACATCAACATATGTTCGAATTCGTAAAATAAAATAGAGAACTAGCGTTTTCAAACTTCTTTTTTTTTCACTAGAACAATCGATGCTTTCTTTCTTTTGAACAGTTTTACCTACATAAGTAAAAAATCGTTTGTTAAATTTTCTTTATCGATGATAAATAACAGTTTCGAATTTCAGAAAAATTGATAACAATCGACAATAAATTCTACCAATTTTTATAGTTTTGGCCTTGAAAATTTGAAGACATATCTATCACAAAAATACAAAGTGAACGAGATTTTTTTTTTGTGGAAAAATATTATTAATATCAAGAAAATATTAGAGCAGGAAAAAAAAGTAAGGGTCTGTATTTAGTAAAAAAATAAATTTATGCATAAACATTCATTATATCCTTTCCTCGTAAACTGTATTATAATATACACTTCTAGAAATAAAATAATGTATTTTGGTTTTATTAAATTTTTTTTTCTTTAATGATTCGGATATGATTTTTAATGCGTTAAGTATGTTTTGTTTAAATTTTGTCAATTAATGAAATTTGTATTAAAATAAAACATTATTTGTACTTTGAAGAAACTTGAGGGATAAAAATAAATTGATAGGAAAATATAAGCTCTACTAAGAATAGAAAATATGTAATATTGTAAAAAATGCATGCATAAAGGTAATATTAATTAGTTTGAAATATAATAGCTGGTAATGTTTGATCAACCGAGTAAAAGTACATATTTTAGTCCTTTTTCAATTCTTACTATTAGTTCACAATCTCCCTATATCGTGTTCAAATTTTCAATCGTTAATAAAATACGTTTTAAAGCACTCAGTTAAGCTGAAATTTTATGTACACGATTATTTCGGATGACAATACGGTAACTTAATTATAATTAATAAAAAGTAGTTGCTTAAAACTAATTATCCCAAGAATTACAGCTGGTATCATTTTGGTGAATTGTGTTAAAACACTCTAAAAGATTTTTTTCTCACATTTTAAAGAACTCATTTGAGCTTAAATTTTCTATACACGATTGTTTTGGATGAAAATACGATACTTTAATGATAATTAATAAAAATTAATTGCCATTTATTATGTGGTTCTGATATATGTATGTAGTTCTGATATATGTATGTACATATTAATTGTAACTATTGATCAAAAGTAACTAAAATAAATTTTTTCTTTGTTGACCTAAGAAGGAATTAAATAATTTTTTTATATTATTGTTTTTAATACTTTTTGAAGGATATTATTATTCTCTTTAATGTAAAATGTTTCTTCTCATCTTTGTAGGTTTCTAGTTCTAATTCGTTATTGATGAAACTTTTTTTTTTTAACAAACACAAGGTTGAAAATTGTTGCTTTGTAAATTTAAAATATTTTCCTGAAATAATTTCAAACTCCTTTTGACATATACTCTGATTAAAATATGGCCGCAGTATCCCAGGGGTCAAGATCATGGACTCGAGGTGGGTGTACTATGAGTTCGAGTCAAGTGCCACTAAAGACCCGCTTTGTATAGGGGGAAGAGGCACGTTAAATCTGTCGAGGCTCAAACGTCCTCCTGTTGTTGTGGATGTTAACCCTTTATCTACCGCATTATGATTTACTGCAGTTTTTTTCATGCAATATATTTTTTTTTGGATCACTACATTGAAAACTAAGGAATATACAAAAACAAAATACTCAACTTTTGGAAATTTAATCTTTTAGAGCTTATTTATTTTAATTAAAGATATTCAACTGAGAGAAAAATTAACTATGTACACTGTTCACTTAAAATAAATAATCAAATCTTTTTCTAAGGTCTTAATAAATAAATAAAATAAATAAAACAACTTAATAACTTAATAAATAAATAAAACACTTAAATTTTAACATTAACTATTTTTTCGGGACAAAAATAATAATCTTTGGAATCCGCTGAAAACGCAATTCCTGCTACAAAACTATTCGCCTTCCCCGCTAAAATGTGGCCGCGGTAGCCGAGTGGTATAGATATAGGATCATAGCTTGCCTTGTCACGAGTTCGAGCCCAGTATCACTAAAGACCCGCCGTGTAGGGCAGCGATGCACGTTAAATCTGCCGAGAGTTGAAACGTCCTCCCGTTGGTGTGGTGTGGTAGATAGGAGAGGGGGTGTCAGCTCAGGTGTCGTCCACGTCGCTTGACCATGGTTCAAATTTACGTGGTCCGTCGCCAAAAGCCCTCGTGTAGCTGAACAGTGCGACGTTAATATTCAATCAATCAATCCCCGCTAAAATACTCATCATAGAACCCGTGCTTTCATATATCTCGGAAGAGTAGATTTCAAAGAATATTCCTGCTAAGTATCGTCAGAATATTCGTAAAAATGGTTATTCTATGTAATTTTAAAGTGAATGGTACTTAAAAGTACCGTCGGTAGATAAAGGGTTAAAAGAGTTCCAGCCCATGTGTCATTCGAGTCACTTGACCATGGTTCAAAATTACGAGTTCCGACGCCAATTGCTTTCGTGCAGCTTTATATTGCTACATTAATTACACTCTCACTGTGATTAAAACTAATTTTGTAGTTTATTTTTTTATTTCACATAGAAATAAATGATAAATACTAATAATTATGGGTATTGTTCTATACACGTGCAGGATAGATTTGTATGATTTGGGCCCATGGGTAAGTTGAAAATTGTTGCCTCACCTCCGAAATTTGTCGATTGCCCTTAGCATGTAGTTGCCTTAATAATTCTTTATCTTGAAGATCCAAATGTTTAGTTTCTCAGTTTGAAGCATCTTCTGTGATTAATTATTTTTAAAGAACCTTTATAAGCTAATTTTGTATTCTTTTTCTATTTACTTTATTTTTAATTTGAGCTGTATAGGCCTATTTTATTTGCCATCACTTTCTTTATTTCACGACAAGTTAATAAGGACCATAATAAAAAATCAAGAAAACGTCATCGGCATATAGCTGAGATGATATTAACATTCATCAAATTCCACAGTGAATAAAAAATGTGTCCCTTCAAAATTTGCCGCTCTAGGCACAACTTGTCTAATACAGGGTGATTCCTAAAGAAGTATACACTTTCCTGAAGCTGTATAACAGTAACAGTTATGGACAGGAACCTCCTCAATGAAGCGTACGGTAGATGTACTCTTAAAGTTTGTGTTAGGCCCTGATGGAAGTGACGCAAGCAATAAAAGGCATGTCATGGGACAAGTCACTCGAAATGGCTTTTTTTTGTGTTATTGAATGGAATCCGCAACTGCTGTGCAATGGCATTTTCGATCACGATTCCGAGAAGAACCTCCAATTAAGAAATCTATCTAACAATGAAATGAAAAATCCAAGACTACGGGGGATGTTTGTACAAAAGTAAAAGTCCTGGATGAAGCTGAAACAGCATACACAACAGCTGCTACAATGGACTTTATACCTTAACTCGAGTTTGGGTGGAAATGGAGTAACGACGCGATGTATGTGTGTGACTAAGGGTTCACACGTAGAACATCTCTGACTGTCATTAACAAAACTTAAAAATAGCAACATATTATTTTGTTACAGGTGACATATGTTGTTGTTGTCATGTATGACAAAGTGCACGGGTTTTAATAAAAAAAAACTTTAAGGATATAGTCAGATATTGCCAAAGGCGTGAATCACTGCCGTGGGAACATTTATGGCACGATCCGAGTGAAGAATGTCCATGCTACAGTCATTTTAAAAAGGGCACCAGCAATGGAAGGACAGCTAAAAAGGTTTTTCGGGATCCATTTGCGTGCTGGGGCAGTGCCTGTATTCCACATATGATCCTGAGCCATCGGGCAGAATCTTCATGCCCTTAAAATGCTTTGTCCTTAGTCTAGTTATTGTTGACGTAATTTCTCGTAATTCCGTGTGGTGACCGGGGTAGAATAGTCCCAACGTAAGCTCATGCGTGTCGCAAAGGGCGACTAAAATGAGCAGAAGTCCAACCACTCAAGGCTCTGGCAACCCTCAATTATAGCATGTAAAGGTGACATATGTCTTAAATTGTTCTTAATTTATAGTGCATTAAAACTGTATACTTCTTTATGAATCACCCTGTATGTACATTTTTTTTGTCATTTACATAATAGTATAAAAACATATTAATATCGAATTGAACTTTTCAAAACTCGTATTAAGAATAATAAATTTACAGCAAGTTAATGCAAATATTTTATTTCTTTCGTCTTTTGAAATGCAATTGATTTCCCAATTGAAAAAAAAATACTGTTCATGGAACAAATCAATTAAAGAGTAAATGTATATAACTTTTTTTTTCGTTCAATGTCGCCTTTCTTTACTCTAATTTACCAAAAATCCGCATAAATTCTAAAAATTCCATATTCAGACAGGGTAATGTTACGAACTTTTTCCATTAAAAGTACTTAAATATCAACCAACTGGTTATTAAGATTCCAAATCCGTCGCGTTTGTCATTCAGCCAATTACCCTCGTAGGTTGCGTCGTCTGCATACCACATCTTACCAAACCCCGATCTTTTATCGTTCATCCAGAAACCGATGTAAGTTGAACCGTCTTTATAGTCCATTCTGCCACTTCCGTTCCTGTTATCTTTTTTCCATTGTCCATCATAACTTCCATCTCCATAGTGTTGTATTCCTTTCACCTTAAAAAGAGGTTATCGTGAAGCTGAATTACAAATTAACAAATGTACTATTAAAGTCACACACAAAAAGTTCCCGAGTGTTTTTCTACATTCACGAAAGTGTTCGTTGGCAGCACTAATAAGGAAAACACTGGAATTCATTTCCTGTACTGTTGGCGTTAGCTGCAGATCATTTTTGACAAAGTGAGCTTTTCATTCGTCAGATTTTGCAATGTCGTCTTTAGAGTAGCGTGCAAATATATTGAGTTCTGTATTTTGCTCGAGAAATCTCCTTCTGAGACGACCGAGAGGCTGAAGAAAGCAATCGGAAATGATTCCAACGCCAGAGAATTTTTACCTGTTTCTATGGCTGAAAACGAAATTAAAGGGACTTCAGGATGGATTCAGATGACGTGATCCAAAATGCAGCGAAACAACTGAAGGACCACACAAAAAATTGGATTCAAGGAGTGTTTTGAATAGTTACACGAACGCTGGAACAAGTGTATGGAGGCAATAGGGCAGTACTTTGAAGGCCAATAAGATTAAATTTTTGTTCTATCTTTTAATAATTTGTACTTGACCTATTCCGGGAACTTTTTGACCCTACCTTGTAGAATGACAGAGTGGCGTACACAGACTACTTTTATCGGAGAGGTTGCATTTGTAAGAGAACGTAGACGAAAACACTGTGACGGGCTCACGCGTCTTTTCCTTAACATGTCCTTTGGGTTCTTTGGGCCAGAATTAATGTCAACTCTTTTCCAACCAAATCCAAGAAGTGAAGTGTGAATGAAAGATGCAAATTAACAAGTTTTTAAATATCGGAACTTAGAGTAAACGAAATGGCAATGTATGGCAGTTTGTGGCAGTTGATGGCAAGTAGAGAAATGTTAATTTAGTTCGTGGTTCAAGTTTGGATAAAGATACGTGGCGGTGATTCGAAGTTATAAGTGATTGAATATATGGAACACAAGGTGCATACCAGTGCACGCAAATAAAGACAATATTGAGCATAGGACAATATTGGTTGATTCTTCGAACTGCAACAAGGTAGGATTGACTATTTAATATTAGAATCAGTGATTGAATTAGAATCGAGTTTAGGCGGTTCAGTTATTGATAGTGATCCGAATTGGATTAAGTCGTTATTATCTATATATATTGTGGGTTGCGTATTTTTCCATCGTAGATTCTCTCATATTAATTATTATAATTTAATTTGTTAAAGGTTTAAGTTGAATATCTTAATAAAGTCATATTAAGATAATGATTCCTTCTAGCTCTTTCGTTAATCCTACACCTCTAGCTCACGCTGACGCTCCGAGAGATATTCTCCCAAAGGGGGGGGGAGGAATATCACATCACCTAGATATAATTACGCTAAAAATTAAAAATCTTTTGATCCGTAGGAGGGGTTTGAAACCCAAACCCTAACCTTGTGTACGCCACTGGAATGTCATCATACTGAAAGATTAACACATCACTTAAGTCTGTCTCTGACAAATGTTAAGAAATATAGAACTTGCACTCGGAATATTTTTTCAGATTGAAAAGTGCCCCAGAACATTAATAAACTCCGATTTTCCCTAACTGACAGAGAACCACATATTTTGATGTATTTTTCATTCAATTCCTACTATTAACTCACACCTCTATTTATTTACTTATGTTGGTGGAATTTTCAATCGTTAATAAAATACTTTTAATGCGCTCAATTGAGCTGAAATTGAAATACATGATTATTTTGGATGACAATGCAGTAATTTAATTATAATTAATAAAAATTAATTGATTAAAACTAATTATTTAAAGAATTACAAATACATCCACGTTGGCATTTTTGGCGACTTGGGTCAAAACTTGAAAAGGTTTTTTTTTTCTCACGTGTTAAAGCATTCAGTTGAACTGAAATTTTATATACACGATTGTTTTGGATGACAATACGATACTTTAATGATAATTAACAAAAATTAATTACCACTTAATGTTGTGATTCTTCATATGTATGTACATATTTATATTAATTGTAACTATTTAATAAAAGGTAACTAAAATGAAATTTTTCTTTGTTGATCTAAGTAGGAGAATTGACTTAAGTTTTTTTATATTACTTGTTTCTGTCCAATATTTTAGAAATATTCTAGCACCATGATTTGTCTCCAGTATTTTTTCTCTTCTGTCAAAGAGCTCAAACCACACTCTGAACACATTTTCAGGAAAAAAAAAGCCCTCAATTTTCATATAAATAAAGTTTTACTATACACTCATATACATCTAAATTATATACACAGCGCCTCTTTAAAATTACTAAACATTCCGTAAGTAGACAATGCTTTCCTATCACGTGGGAAGTTTAAGATCCATTTAAAATCACAGCATCGAAGATACCAAAAAATTTTATTAACTAGGACAGAAATGATAAATGTAATAAAAAATTGTTGTCCCACACAGCAAATGGCAGTCAGATCATAATAATGATGTTAAGGGGAGGGAGGATTCTGGATGAAAAAGGGTTCCAAGTTTAGATCCTGTTCCTGGACATTACGAGGAGATAGTCTAACAACTAAATGGATTTTTAACTTGACACTTTGGAGAAAGAAAAAAAATAGTATAATAATGTAATCTAAAAACATTGAATATAATAAGTAGGTAAAATTTTGTAATCACATAAAACTCTCTTCTGTAAATAATGAGTTAGCGGTGTTCCACACTAAAGGAATATACAGTCGGACCTCTATATAAAAAATCGCTTAATACCAGAAAAAAGTTCGTTACATGGAAAATTCGTTATATAGAGAGGTTCACCTTTTATTCACACCTTTTTTTAAAAATAATATATGTTTATTTTATATATCTTACCCATTAAAAAAGAAAAACTGCAAGGAAAACAAAAAAAAAAATGTCGAAGAATTCACTCAACTTTCAATATTAAGAAAATAATTTTATACTAAAATTAATTAATTTTAAGAAGATTTTATAATTTAAAGTATACAAGTAATATTAAGCATACATTATTTTATAACTAGAACATGAGACAGCTCCACTGAGTGTGAAAGGGGATATCAAAGATGTTTCTACTGAACTGGACAATGGGGTTGCACTTCTTTCATTAAACACCAGACTTCTATTGTTCTCGGTGAGTTAGGATCTAATAAAACCAGTTTAAGAATTATGACCACCATAAAATGTGTTAAAGAGAGAATAACTTGAAATTTTTTCAGAAATACTTTAAAAAAAAGGGGAGAACAAAAATTGAATCACAAAAGAAAAAAGTTCGTTATATAGAAAATACACTTCGCTATAGTGAGGTTATTTTACGAAAATCGTGAAATAATCAAGGTTGCAGGAAAAAGTTCGCTATATAGAAAAATTCGCAATATAGAGTTACGTTATATGGAGGTTAGACTGTATTTCCTCTGCAATGCCTTTCACATTCTGACAAAAGAGCCGTCAAACACGGTGCTGGTTTACGGGAGGTCCTGCTGATAAATCTTGAGGATAAGGTCAAGGCCTGACCTAAAGGAGGTCGGACCTCCAAAAATATTAATTGGGACAGCATCAAATCATGTGATTGTAGGTGTTGCTTCCATTTCAAGCCGATATATCGAGAAACCAGTAGCTGTGATCGGCAACTACCCCTGTGGTTATTACGTTAAATTAGCATTGAATATGACGTCACTAAGTCCAGATTCATATGCTCAGGATTCGTGAATTATTTAATTGTTACTTACATATTCTTATTATCTAATAATTATTTTGTTTATTTATTTGAAGAATTAAAATGACATTAAACCTCAGCTATTGCGTACTCTTATTTTACTTCCCAGATGATAATATTCAGAATTTATACCAAACTCTGTAGATTCATAAAATGCTTCAATGAAATTTGATATTTTTAAATTAACTATAAACTGAAGGCGAGTATATTGAATAAGGTAGAAAATAAAGAGCATTTTCAATTTATCTTACCAAGTCAGTGGCACGACAGCGCATTAGGGCCAAGGCCTACAGGGCCCACCTCAATATACGTGACCTTGGGTACTGAGATACATAAGCAGGTTCCGTTCAGGTAGTCAGTTTGACGGGAAACCCCCCAGTGTTTAGTCCCCAAGCAAGCTTGGTCTCCTTTATCGACCAACTGAAGGGATGAAAGGCTGAGTCGATTTTACCCATCCTTGAAACCCAGACCTCTGGCGTGGAAGTGCGATACGCTACTACTCAGCCACTGGGCTTCATTTTTCAATTTACTCAATTATATTTTTAAGTTCTTTTTTTCAAAGAGCCGCATGATCGTCGACGAAAAGAAGCATTCATAACAGAAACAAGGACAGAGAAAAATCACTTACGTGTTTTTTACCTTTTTTCCACAATCCATTGTAAATAAATTCATGTAAAGTACCAGTTCGATACAGCATACCAATTCCATCTTTTCTGTTTTTCTTCCAAAACCCTTCGTAAGTTATCTTCTCTTTTCCTTGCTCTTGGGTTCCAAATCCTGACGAAAAAAAATCATAAGAACTCTTAATTTGCTTTATTGAACTATTAAAATAAGGTAATAAATTAATAAATAACATGTGTCAAACAGCCATCTAGTTTATGAACATTTAAGCTCAGTGAGAAAATGTATAAGTATTGAGAGAAATTTTCATCATTAAATAGAACAATACATTCGAGGACGAACGAATCTGCATAAGATAGATGTAACGTTCACGAATTCAAAATGGCCGATTTACGGTATCAGCCACAGTAACAGTTAATGATGAATTCCTTCTGATTGATGATAACGTGATGCTTTTATCGTGTCCGGCTAGAGGTTGATTTCTTTTTGAATCAAAGAATCTTTTGAATAGATCGATGAAAAAATTTATTAGAAATGAACTGAAATAAATTGATTTAGAATGTTGTTGTGGAAAGATTGAAATTTGTTTTGCTTTTTTTTTCCGAAAGGTTATTATTGCGAAAAAAAAACCCCGCTGGAATAGCCTTTGGGTAATGAGTTGAGTTAATATTAACGTCGCACTGTTCAGCTACACGAGGGCTTTTGGCGACGGACCACGTAATTTTGAACCATGGTCAAGTGACGTGGACGACACCTGAGCTGGCACCACCCTCTCCTAACTACCACACCACACCAACGGGAGGACGTTTCAGCTCTCGACAGATTTAACGTGCATCGCTGCCCTACACGGCGGGTCTTTAGTGGTACTTGGATCGAACTCATGACATGCCTGCCATGGTTGGATACCTTAACCACTGGGCTACCGCAGCCCCTTAGCCTTTGGGTAATGCTAGTGAATAGGTGACAAGTTTAATCGCCAACTGTCGTCAAATCAGCAAATTTGGTGACAAAAATAGATGATACGAAAAATTCTGAAAGGTCTAGGATTCATGATGAAATTTGGTAAGTTCTTACAAGGTTTTTTCCCCAGTTTATATAAGGTCGATGCACAGAAGCAGCATTGGTGTCAAACATTTGATAGCGATTGTGCGTTTCATTTAACTTTTGAAGAATTGTGATTACTGTGGGAAAGATTTTCGTGATTGAATTTGCACCATTGTGTGAATTTATTCGAGTATGCCGATTATTTCCTGTTAGAAGAAAAACCTATTTTAAGATTCTAATATTCCCTTATATTCCTGAATTCCTAATATTCCTGAAAGGTGCAGTTATGCTTAGTTCCCACTTTTTAGGAAAAACTAATTTTTTTCAAAACTAATTATAAATAATGTAAAAGATTGAAAAAATAAACAGTAGCATCGACAAATAACTTTATACTGCACATATTCATATTGGTATACTTACTGTTACATAAAAAAAAAGTGCAACGTAACATAACAGATTTTGTTTAAGAGACATCATGTATAGTTTTTTTAGTATGAAGACTTTGGAATTAACAGACTTTATAAACTACGTAACCTATCAAATGTGATGTCAGTACACAAGAAAATTGACATAATAATATTTCTACTTTTTTCTACAACTCCACGATCATTTCCTAAAGTCGGTTTATGCAAGCAGATTAATAATTGACAGAAGACGCATCACTTAGTTTTATATATACAAACGCTTCAAATAAAGCAGAGAGTAACTGAAAAAGTAGAAACGATAGTTAAGTTTAGGCTTTCAACAAGAATTGTGTTAGCACCAGTAGCATACACGCACTTATCGTATGGGAAAGATCCTTTAAAAATATGTAAGCGAAAGAATAATACGTAAGTACCTATTAAGTCTTATTTTGGTACTTACGTATTATCGCAACAATCGCCAACTCTATTGATAGCTCGCCAAGTTGGCAAATCCGATTTTCTATGTGCCGTACGCGCTGAATTGGCAACCATGGACTTCATTTCATAAAATGTCGCCAATATGTTGCGATAATCCTTATTTTTTGTAACTGGTTAAAATCTTTTAAGTATTTCTTTAAGGGGAAAAAATGTTAAAATAGGCATATTCACAACCATCATGCATGGTTGGATAGCTCAGATATATTAGATATCACATTTTTATTTTATCATCTTGAGCTGTGTTTCAAAACTTTTATAATTCCCGTGAAAAAAAAAGAAACAAACGTAACATGTGTACCTTATGTAAATAACAAGCTGTAAGCCTTACTTGTTAAAGAATTAAACAGTAATCTTCAAGGTATTTTCAACTACCCGAAGCTAATGAAAGACAAATACAAAATATATGCATATCTATATATACATATATCCTTAGTCAAAAATGCTGTACTATATGGATACATTTGTATTTTTCCGTACCGTGTTTTTTATTGTTCTTCCATTCACCAGTGTAGCTTCCGCCAATTTCGTCATATATTGCCTTGTGTGTTCCATTTCTGAAGCAGCTTTTTTTGTGTTCTCTTGCTTTGTCGTTTTTCTTTACGATAATATTAAGCATTTTGGAATTATAAGAAATGTAGTTTTATTAAATTCTATTATTGTAAAATTGAATTTTTCTTGTGAAGGTTTGTTTTTGCTTTCAATTACCAAGATATTTTTTGTTTCAATTTGCTTTGTTGATTGACAATTATTAGATATTTGTTTGTTTTTGCTTGGTTTGCTTAAAACAGTCAATACATTTCTGAAAAATTAAGTCACTCTCAGATCACGAGGTTGACACTTGAGTTGTCCCTTTGAGTTGTGGCTTTTTAAAAGTATTTTGTAAGAATAATTTTCTCATACTCATAAGTACAATGTTAATGATCAACTGGTCTTACTCATAAATGCCTTTTTCAAACACAGTTGGGGCGAGTAAAGAAAATTCATCACAAAATAAACCGCTGGAGAGTCACTGCTAACCACATTCTCTCATTTCAACTTTCATTTAGGAAAACAATTTTCGTGTAAAGTATGATCAAAGTTGATGATCACAAAAACTGAAAAGCAAACTAACGAATTAAAATAAAAAAAAAAATAATAAAACAATTTACAAAATAAAACAACAAAAGATAACAAGAAACCAAGAGTAAAAATTATCCAAAATGTAAGTAAAATAAGATTAGAACTTCAGCAAAAATTGATTGACTAAAACAGTGATAAAAATGATCAAGCTATGTGCGATCATTTTAGTTTTTCTATATTGCATAAAATAAATCGTTCCAAAAGCTTTCGTGCATTTGTACTGGCTGTCTTGATCTACTCATAATCTCAGACCACTGTTCTTCGGTTAGTGAGTGAGTGAATGTTAACGTTTCACTATATTCAGCTGCACAAGGGCTTTTGGCGACGGACCTCGTAATTTTCAACCTTGGTCAAGTCACGAGCTGGCACAAATCGCTCTTAACTTCCACAACAACGGGAGGATGTTTGAACCTTGACAGATTTAACGAGCATCATCCCCTCTACACGGTGGGTCTTCAGGTTTGAATTCATGGCACGCCAACCACGAGTCCGTTACCTTGACCGCTAGGCTACTGTGGCCACAAACAGATTTAAAAAATATTGCTCAAATACAAGACGATTGAAAGAAAATAGTACGAAAGCAAGTGCATCACTAACATATAGAACTAACTTGTATTTCAAAATCGTTGTTTTAGGGAGAGGGGGTTTCTTGAAGCAACTCAAAAGTAATCCTAAAATTGGATAAATTTTCTAAAATACAAGCAACAGCAAGGTTCAATAACAATATTCTTACTTCGAGAAGAATCCAGTGAGAAAATGTGAGAAATAAATCCTGATATGAGAAATCGGAAAATAATACTCTTGCTTTGCCATTATGCCTTGTGAGTGCTTTCAATTCCTACTTTCCGTTCACTCTCTACCTTATATACATTTATATATACACTCAGGAACATTGAAAATAGCGACCCAAGAAGAAAGCATCGGATTGAAATGAAATTTAATACACATAATGACACAGATGAGAGATTCACTTAATCTCAAAAACAAGACAATTAAACGAATACAGGGTGAGCAATGACACAAATACTGGGCAACTTCAATAGTTGGACGACCTCCAGCTGCAATACATGCCGCCACACGGTCCGGCATTGAGTTGATTAGACACCTTATGTTATCCTGAGGCAGATGGGCCTACAAATCTTGAACAGCCAACTCTAAATCATGTACAGAGTGACACGATGGCATCTGCCGTTTTAGCTGATCCCACACGTGCTCTACAGGGGACAAATTGGGGGAGCAGGCCGGCCATGGAAGAGTCTGAAAATGACGTAGGAAGTCTTGAGCAACTCTTGCTGTATGCAGACGAGCATTATCTTGCTGGAAAATTGCCCCTGGGAGATCATTTAGGAAAGGTCCTACATGGGGTCGAAGAACATCACCAATGAAACGTTGGCCCGTTAAGGTTCCACGCATCACAATTAAAGTGGACCGGCTATCATAGGTTATGGCCCTCTAGATCATTACAAAAGCTGTGCGGGCAGTGTGACGTAGAATAGTGTGGGGGAATTGCACCGCTCACCAGGGCGCCTCCACACCCGTGCACGGTTATCATCTGTCCCCAAAACAAACAGGGATTCATCACTTAACACAACCTTTTGCCAATCTGTGACATTCCACATTGATCTGGCTTGGCACCACTGTAGACGCAGTTGCCGATGTTCCGGTGTTAAAGGGAGTGCACGGAAAGGGCACTTGGAGTTAAGATTTGCTTCTGCAAGGTGTCTGGAAATTGTTTGTGGAACAATTGCTACGCCTACGTCTGCTCGTATTGTTGAACAAGTCACTGTGGGGTCCACAAGTGCTTGCCACACGATCCTTCGATCCTCTCTCCTCGTGGTCTTCCTGGTCGCTCCAGACCCAGTTTTCCGAGCGTGGGTATCTTCTCGTGTCCACTGCTCCCAACAATTTCTAACGGCACACTCCGAATGATCCACCTAGACAGCAACACGGCGCATCGACCAGCCTGCAGTTTTCATCTCGATGATCAGGCCTCTCTCAAACTCGCTTAACTGTGAGAAATGTCTTCTAGCACGTTTACCTGGCATGTTTCGCTTACCAAAGTCTTCCTACGATCGGCGGGTAATCGTCACGTTTATGAATCTTCGAATTTGCGCTGGCTTATACAGCACCCTCTTCCTGATTGTAGCGCTACCTCGGCGTGTATGAGCATGCGTATTGGCACAAAACTTGGATCATTTGCATATCACATTACGCTGTACTTATTTGCAAAACTTCGCGATTGTACTTAGCTTCCTTCTTGGGTCGCTATTTTCAATGTTCCTGAGTGTGTATGTATCTTGTTCAAATTTTTAATCGTTAATAAAATACTTTTTATTCATCCACTCAAGTTCAAATACATTTTTAAAGCTTGTAGTGGATGACACTTGATGTTATTACAGTTTTTTTCAAACATTAATTCATTAATTCAATTTAATTATTTAACTTTAATTTTATATTTGAGAAAGATTAAATTTGTTCCTAATGAAGGCAATAGATGGCGACAGATTATGCAAGGAAATTCGCTTTCTATTTTGCCACTTAATGTAGTGATTCTGTCATATGTACATGCATATTTATATTAATTGTAATTATTTAATAAAAAGTAGCTAAAATAATAATTAAAAATAATAATATTGATTTCTTGATCTATGTAGGAATTGACTTAAATTTTTTTTTTTATGTATTACACTTGTTTACACATTAAATATTATAGTTCTAAATAGATGTAAGAAAAATGATGTAAGATTGCAAGAAAAATCATTCCTTCAGAGGGCCTTACTGAAACCAATTTCTAATTCATTATAGTAATTTGAGTAATTCATCAGAGTAATTTGATTCAATTTCAATTCAGTAAATCATCGAAGGCAAGTGTAAGATTTGTATTATAAGTTTATTGACAATTGGAGTGCGTCTGCACTCGTTCACGTACAGATCTCTGATCTAAACAAAGAAGGTTTTTACAAGCAGCGCTCTACACTGAGGGGTTCTATCTATCTTTACTTTGCCTTCCTGTGTCACAATATTTCTCTACCGGTAGCGTCGCGCGAATCATTAACTTAAATCCTTATCTTGGAATGATAACGCAGGAACTGTCACTCGTCTGGATTGATTCTAAATGCAAGACCCTGAAATTTTGAACTTGATTTCAGTGTTTCTTTCATGTGTAATTTATTGTAGTACATGCGCTGCGTAGGTGAGAACTTCACCTCAGAAGCACTTTTAACAGTTGTGTTTTTTTCTGTGTGTTTCGTGAAACATGGCTTTGAGTTCGAGACTTTACGAAAATTTGCCAGAGGATTTTTGTTACATATACGGTGAATGTAGTTTAATTAAAAATCGCATGAGAAGCATTACAGACTATGAAAAACAGCTTTATCTTGCGTATTTTGGTATGAAACTCGGAGACCAAGACAAATCATGGGCTCATCATAAAATCTATGTAAAGTGCCTCAACGATCTACGCTTCTGGGTCAAAGGTCAACTGTACGGCTTGGAGTTTCTATGACATAGCGGGAGCCGGAAAACCACTCTGATTATTTTTTTACTTTTGTTTCATCCGTAAGTATAACCGCAAAAATCAAAAGGTGATATCTTATTCTGATAATATTCCATCGGTCATACCCCTCGTTCCTCATGGACCTAATATTCCAGTGCCCTTGCCTCCAACTGAGTTGCCAAATTTTTCCAGGTATATCCGAAACCCAGTTGATAGAGGGAATCTTTGTTGGTCCAGATATTCGCAAGCTTATGAAGGATAGCGAATTTGAAACTTGCATGACAGCAAAGGAGAGAGAAGCATGAGTTATTTTCAAAGATGTCGTCCGAAAGTTTTTTGGCAATTGCAAGGATCCTGACTGAAAGAAAATTGCAATGAATAAGCTGGAGAAATTTTAAGGCCGTATCACACGTACACGTTTAAAGCAATTTTTCGTCCAATTCGTGCAATTTTTACTCAGTTTCCATAGCAATTTTAGAACAATTTTTTGCTAGGGAGCCCAAAAAGTTGTTCCAAATAAAAATTGCTTGAAATTTCAGCCAGTGGGGTTCTTCGGCACCCTACGTCATAAACAAGATGGCGGCTTCGGTTTCGTTTAACACTTCAGATATGCCGTATAATATTTTAATGGTGTATAGTATTTCAACGGCGTATAATATTTTAAATAGAATGATGCTCTATTTCTGTTTACAACCATCAACAAAAGTGCAAGCGAAATAAAAGAAATAATTTTGGATGTTCGTTTTCCGAAGCAGTAAAATCGGCAAGTAATTTTTCAATGTGGAGATGGAGCGCGGCTGTCGTCAGAGCATGTAGTTTTGTTTACGGCAACCCTTCCCCCTCAGATTCGGCCAAAAATTGGACGAAAAAATTGCATGAAAAATATACGTGTGATACGGCCTTTAGGTTGGTGAACTCCCCGAAAATTTAGGATTAGTCAGTGAAGAACAGAGGAAAAGGTTCCACACATCAAGATATCAAATATATAATATCAAGGAAGGATGGACAAGAGCATGTTAGCCGACTATTGTTGGATGTTAAATGAGATAGGCCTGAGATTAAATATAAAAAAAAGAACGTCAGAAAGAAGTTTGAAAGGAAAAAGGGAACATACCCAAAGAGAAATTTTTTTTTGCTTTCTTGCGCATTTTAAAATATGCTTCAAACTTGTATGTACACAAGCATAATTCTTGCTTCTCTTCTCGTCTATTTTATGTAAATATCTTAATACAGCGTTTCTCAAACTGTGGAGCGTGATCCCTAGGAGGTCTTGATAACTCTAAGAGGGGGGCGAGCACATTGAAAAGTCGAAAACAAAAGATTTAAAAATATTAATTTACTGAAAGAAAGCAAAACAAAATAAAATTCTGACAATAAAAAATAAAATACCCATTTACACTGATATAATACACTTATGAATGTATCAGTACTGCACTATGTGTTTTATAATTAATTTAGCTATACTAAGCTGTGAACAAGTTGAATAATTACCAGTGACTCCGTCATATATAAAATTATGAGCAAAAATTAAAGTTTACCTTGATAATTTGTTCGGTATATAATTAATCCCTTAACTGCCGATTAAAAGATACACGATTCTGTCCCCAATTCCCCTGCTTTTCTCGAAAACGTGCGTATGTGATGTATTGGGGGAGGGATAAAGAATAAATAAAGCAAATCCTCTGAAATAAGTAAATCCATCGCAAACATTTTTAAGATCCTTTTATTACATTCCAAAGCCTTCAAAATAATTTTATGGATAGCAGTGCACAGAAAAGATCATACTTCGGAAAGACGTATATATACGTCCGGGGTAATTAACGCTTTGACCGAGCGAGACGTTTATATACGCTGGGGGCACTTAAAGTCGTATCGTAGCTCTAGTGTCAAAGTATATTATTATTGAATTTAATAGATTGTTGTTCTATGGAAAGGGTGCGGGTAGAAAATTTTAGTAGAATATTGAGTCACAAATATTGAAAGCGTGAGAAGCACTACCTTAATAAAAACGAATTCAAATAGTGCAATTGGTGATTTTCTTTTAGAAATAACACCATAATTAGTTGTAAAATGTTCTTGTTTTTCTCACGATCAAAGACAGCCTGTGAGGTCTAGAAACAATAGTATTCATTTAATTGCTGAGAAATTACTTAGCTTCACCAAGAATCAATATTTACATAGATTTAACTGAGAAAAACCACTGTAGCCAAATTTCTCAGGCTAGATTGTTCGAGGGAATTCCTTTTCAAATAGGGTTTTAGCAAAAATATTGACACAATTTTACAAAAAAAACCTGACGTGATGAGAAAAAAAATGGAAGTAATTTTCGAAATCAGCACACTAAATGATACATGAATCACTGAAAACATCTTTTGTATTTTTCCAAAACTTTAACTTTATACCCTTGTGCAATACATATTTAGCATACATTGGCTTCTTTACGATTTAGGTCTTCAATGGCAACCGGATTCCAGCAAGCGCGCGCGACAACGTCGGTCACGAGTTCATGACCATGACTACTCCACTACCTCTGCCATCTGTCGGGACACAAAATTCTCAGGTTGACTCCATGTGGAAATTTAGACTAGGGTACCGACTCAGGTATCGTCTTCGTCATTTGACTACGGCTCAGAATTAAGAGATACATCGCCAATAGACCTTGTATTCTTTTAAATTCAATGTTAATAAGCATTCACTTACTCGTAACACAAGGGCTATTGGAGACTGATATCTTATGTTGAAACCACGGTCAAGTGACGGGGACTATACATGTGTTGGCATCCATTTCGAAACTTCCCCACATTGCCAATGAGAGGATATGGAATATCAGATTTAACGTGCATTATCCTCTCCACACTGTTGATCTTCAGTAACTCCAGGACTCGAAACCGACTCTCGACAAAGTCGACCACGAGTTCGAGCCATGACTACTCGACTATAACGCCTAAGCTGAGTGCCGAGTGAGTGAATATTAACATCGCACTATTTAGCTACTCGAGGCTTTTGGTGATGGACCTCGTAATTTAAGTTGAGAACCGAAGAATTAAAGCAAGAGAGAGAAATATATATAGTTTGATGTCATTAAATTACTTTTCATAACTAATGGCAAAAAGAAAGTGATGAAAGATGTTTCAATATTAAAGTTTCTTCAATTAAGAAATTATACATTTTATTACGGCATGTAAAAGAACCCTAGAGAATCTGTTTGGCTTGGGTACTCTCGGCAAAATTGAATCCTAGTGCAGGTTCGCATCGTCAGAGCTCAGATTTCCCCTTTAGGAGGAAACTGAGTGTCAAAATTATCTGCGGCGATTGGTATCCGACTCTATGGTGCCACACTAAAAAGAAATACCAGGTTCCGGGGAATGTACTAGGCATGCAATGGTAAAACACCAATCCGCAGCCCATTAGAAAAAAATTATAGTTTTATTACGTACATTAAATTTTTAATTACCAGTACTTTTTAAATATAATTGAGAAATAAAACACTGATGGTGATTCCAAAAGTACTAAAGAAAAGAAATTACATTAATATTAACTAAAATAATAATAATAAACTATTAGAAACAGATAAAATAGACCATTCTTTGATAAAACTATACTCACAGCCCCCGGGGCAGCCAATCGGAGTCAATGTTCATTGTACCCAGCATCCAATCAGAGAGCAATCTCTTAGCTCTCAGCCAAGCCAAAAAACTCAAAAACTTTCCACCCAGATGAAGAACCATAGCCACGCCTCCCGGATTCCATCGCTCGACCAATTGCCGTCATGCCACTCAGCAGAATGGAAAACACCACTTTTGCCATGCCCAGCATCATAGACTCTCACGATATGGGATTGAGGACTGTTTACAGTCCAGACGCCCGAAATTAAACGCCTATTCAACGCCTATTCAAAAGTACTAAATAAAAGAGAATCACACCAAAGCAGCGTTTTTCAAATTGTGGGGCGAACCCCTTGGGGGGGCTTGATAACTGTACGAGGCTGGACGAGCATATCGAAAAGTCGAAAACAAAAGATTATTTTGAAATATTATTAATTTATTGAGAGTAAAAAAAATTACATTTTGACATAATAAAAATAAAATTAACATTTAATCTGATATGATACACTAATAAATTTATCAGTACAGCACAATGTATTTTATAATTAATTTAACAATACTAAGTTAAGAGCAAATTTAAGAATTACCAGTGACCCCATGGACGTATATGTATGTATAATAACACTTAAAACAGTTTATGAGTAATCCTTCCACTGCCGATTAAAAGTTATGCGATTCACTCCCGAAAGTCTCCGCTTGCAATGTATTGGGGGAGGGGAAAGAAAAGGAATGAATATACAAGGAAATCCTCTGATATATATAAGTAAATCCTTCGCAAACACTGATAAGGTCCTTTTATTGCATTCCAAAACATTCAAAATAGTTTTATGGATAGCAGTGTACAGAAAAAATCGTAATTCTCTGGCTGAGAGAGACGTTTACATACGCCGGCAGCATTTAAGAGGTTAAAGTCGTATTGTAGGTTTAGCATCAAAATACAGGATTTTTGAATTTAATACATTGTTATTGTATGAGAGGGGGCGAGGAAAATTATGATTGAATATTGGGTGGCAAATATTGAAAGTTTGAGAAGCATGCCAGCGATGTATTAAATCAACTCCTTGCAACGGAACATTTTCGTCAGATATATAATGTTTTATTACACATCTAATTGCAACGACACTCGACTTTTTACAGGAAATGATAATAATGTCTGTTCTTTTTTAAAAACTTTCAAACACTTTGTGCCTTATTTTTGAAAAACTTGCTGAAATTCGTACAGAAAACTTTTAAAAAGAGTTTAGCAGCTGAATACTCGAAACTCGTATACAGACGTTAAAACATTTTTTTTTATTCGCTTGATCTACGGTTTGTCAGTCATTTTTTAATAATTCGTTTCTCAATTCTTCTCCATAAGAATATGCTCGGTGACACTCGTCTCTTTGATTCAAAACAAAAATAGATTGATAGATATGGCTATTGTGGTTGGAGTTTTTGTCATTGAATTTGATTGTTGCTTTACAGTTTTTGAATATATTTTTTATTTCGATTTCTTTTTCTTTTTTTTTTTTTTGAGAAATCTTTCTCACTTCCTTATGCGCATAGTTGTGTTCCATCTTATGTCTTCGGAAAATAAGATTACATATTCTAAATTGGAACAAAGGTCTCGATTTATTTTCAAACACATGCTTTCGGAATTTAATTACAAAGATATAACCGTGAATGTTATTTTCAAACATTTCCGTTTTCAATGTCAAATTTTTTTTTAATTATCACTAAAAATAATTAAAACAGGATCCTTGTTTTTGTTGTTGTTTTTATTTTTAAAATTTCTCTATTTAGTCACCATTTAGAGGAATGCATTTTATATAGAATGTGTGTGTGTGTGGGGGGGGCTCTTGACATCTCGAAGGCCTTCACTTTAGAACTCAGCAAATTGCGCCCTTTCTTGAATGACAGACACCATTTGTATTGATGAATATCCAATCCTGCGATAATTTTTTGAGTTCTGGGTATGAAAAAAAGTCGCTTGAGGTGAGATCAAGAGAATAGGGTGGATGAAGTAAAATTTCAAAACCACGCCGTCTTGATTCCTCGACTGCAGAAAGAGTACGAGATCTGAAAAGGAATCAGTAATCGTGTATTCCACCCCTTACATCTTCAAAATTTAAAAAGAGAAAAATTGATCAAAATATTAAAACTCCTATTTTGCTTCTTTTAATTATTTTTTACATTTTTAAATTTTTGCCACTGATTTTTTTAATATTGGAAGGATTTAAGAATCACTCTTTTACAATTTCTGCATCAGTAAACGGTTTCATATGATTACCAATAACATAACAAATTTCAGAGGGTGCCTTTGTTACTGCTGTGACATTACCACTGACAAAGCACTTCTTTGCTGTTGTAAAGATTATTCAACAAGAGAAAGCCTATACATCACCTCTTGAAAGAGGTCTTCGAAGAAAAGTGTCATTGAACACACACAGTTCCTGATTGTTGGTATTTTTTAAATGCAACACTTTCGTGGCAAATCAAATAATTACTGATCCATGCTTGTTTTTCACTACAGAATAGTCAACTTCCCAATCGTCTTGAAACAACCTATTTTCTTCGAATATTTTTCACTTGCAAGATACGAAAGATGTACGTGGCTAAATAGTAGCTACTCCACTGTTGTTTATTATCACTAATTAGAAAAAAATATCAATTCGCACCCATACGACATCGACAGCAAAAATCAAAATTGATATATTATACTTCTTAACAAAGAATTTCCCACCAAATTTTTATAAATAAATGAATTTTCAGAGCCATAGGCCGTGACTGGGCCACTTAAAAAGGCCCAGTGGGCCGCAAGTTGAGTATTGCTGATCTAGAGAGACATGTGGCTGGTTTGAAAATTTTATTCCCTCTTCATAGCAGTCTTACATTACGAGTTATCATTTATAGCTTTCAATTAAAAAGGACTTAGCAAAAGATACCAACTAAATTAAAGCAGAACCTGTGGCATGCTAAATAAATAAAAATAAATCAATTTATACAAAGTCATAAAAGTAAAATGATGTAAGCTGGGGTAAATTTTAGCATTACCGACTTAGGAACAATTAACCTGAAACAGATAAATAAAAAAAAAATTAGTTTAGAAATCACACAGAACCACCACTAAGTATTTTATAAAGTATTGTCATAAGTTTACATATATCAACCCGCCTTAAACTGGAGAAAAGAAATTACATTAATATTAACTAAAATAATAATAATAATAATAATAAACTATTAGAAACAGATAAAATAGACTATTCTTTGATAAAACTATACTGTCAAAAGCAATACCGTGGGAGAAGAGAACACAAATAGTACTGACAAAACAAAAATTTATTTTTTAGAGAATATTTCTTTGTAATGTATGCTTTAATCCTTTATCTACCACATTGTGATTTACTCCAGTTTTTTTCATGTAATATTTTTTTTGAATCACTACATTGAAAATTAAGGGATATACATAAAAAAAATACTCAACTTTGAGAAATTTAATTAGTTAGAGCTAATTAATTAATTAAAGATATTCGACTGTAAAAATACAGTCGAACCTCCATATAACGAACCTCTATATTGCGAATTTTTCCTGGAACCAAGAGTTTATTTCATGATTTTCTTCATAAAATAACCTCCCTATAGCGAAGTGCATTTTCTATATAATGGACTTTTTTTCTTGTGATTGAATTTTTTTCTCCTTATTTTTAAAGTATTTCTGAAATAATTTCAAATTATCCTCTCTTTAACATATTTTATGGTGGTAATAAATCTTGAACAGGTTTTATTAGATGCCTAACTCACCGAGAGCAATATAATTCTGGGCGTTTCATCTAAAAAGTGTAACCTTTAACTCCCATTGTCCAGTTCACTGGAAATAGCTTCGATATCCCCTTTCACCCTCAGTGGATTTGTATCATGTCCCCGTGTCCTTGAACTAGTTTCCGTTCATTTGTAGTGTTGATCAGTCGTACTGGTAACTTCGTTTCTGGTAGATAGTAAGTGTTTAAGCATTAAAAAATAATTTCTTCAGAAAGTAGATAAAAGCGTAAAAAAAAGAGGACATGGCTTTAAAATTTGGTATTCCTTCAAAAAGTTTATCAATTATTATAAGAAATCGAGATAAGCTTCATAATTATGATTCATCGAATTCTTGTTCAAAACGTCGAAGAACATGTATCTATGAAGATGTCGACGAGGCAGTTATGAAGTGGATACACACGATGCAAGATAAAAATGTTCTGATCTCTGAACCTTTCGAAAAAAAGAAAGCTTTTCCCTTTATGAATGCATTGGGATAAGACCAATTTCTACGTAGCAATGGATGACAAAAAAATTTAATAAAAGACACGGAAAAATACGCCTGGAGGGATTTTTGGTGCATCGCAAAGATATGAAACGTATCATGAAACAAACACTACTTTTTTAAATAAAAAAAACTCAAACCAAATTAACATATTTTATGTGAAATTAAATTTAAGGATGCATGTGGTAATGCAAGTTTAAAAAGTCTAATTATAAAATAATGTACGCTTAAAATTACTTGTATACTTTAAATTAGAAATGTCCTCATTAATTTTAAAATAAAATTATTTGATTTTTGAAAATACTGTGTGTGACATTTTTTTTCTTTCTTTTTTTTCGGTGGGTAAGATATATAAAATAAATAGATATTAATTTACAAAAAGGCGGGAATAATTACTTTTTTTAATATATAGTGTTTATGAACTTAAAATATCTGCTTTGTGTGGTTTATAACGCATATTGAAAGATGAACCTCCATATAACGAATTTTCCGTATAATGAACTTTTTTCCGGAATTAAACGATTTCGTTATATAAAAGTCCGACTGTAATTATACACACTGTTCACTTAAAATAAATAGTCAAATCCTTTTCTAAGGTCTTCATCAACATACAAAAAGAGAAACAAACAAACAAGACACCTTTTTTGCATTAAAATATTTTTTCGGAACGAAAAGGACAATTTTCGCAATCCACTGAAAACGCAATTTCTGCTATAAAACTATTCGCCTTCCCCGCTAAAATACTCATCATAGAACCCGTACTGTCATATATCTTGGAAGAGTGGATTTCAAAGAGTATTCCTGCTAAGTACCGCGAGAGTATTTGTAAAAATGGTAATTCTATGTAGCTTTAAAGTGAGTGGTACTTTTAAGTAGTGTCGGTAGATAAAGGGTTAAAGAGGATGTCAATATATCCCCCCCCACACACAATGTCTGTAGAATTTTGTCAATTCAGTTGTTTATAAAGACCAGTCTTAACAAGTGAAACTTATAAAAGCGTGTGTGTTAAAAGTTAGGGCTTTTTCCTGTGTTTCTTAGAATTTTTTTTCTGATTTCTAGGAAACAAGTAATACAAAAAATATATATATATATAAATATATATATATATATATATATATATATATATATATATATATATATATAAATATATATATATAAATAAATAAATAAATAAATAAATTAAGTCATTTCCTACTTAGATCAAAGGAAAATTTTATTTTAGCTACTTTTTATTAAATAGTTACAATTAATATAAATTTGTACATACATAGGACAAAATCACAACTTTATAAGTGGTAATTAATTTTTATTAATCATCAGTAAAGTATCGTATTGCCATCCAAAACAATCGTGTGTATAAAATTTCAGTTTAACTGAACGCTTTGCGACCGCGGTAGCCGAGAGGTATGGGTATCGGATCATGGCTTGCCTAGTCACGAGTTCGAGCCTAGTACCACTAAAGACCCGCCGTGTAGGGCAGTCTTCGTAGTGCGATGTTATTAACCAACTTCTGGAAAATTAAGAATTTTACTTTTAAACACCACATTGTGAATAAAACTTTCCTCTATGTTTTCGCTTTAGTCATTTTTAGTTTCGCTTTTTAAACTGTTTAATGATATTGGAAAAAAATATACAATAAGTAAAATATTTTATTTAATATTAATATATACAGTCGAACCTCCAGATTACGAACCTCTATATAACGAATTTTTTCCTGGTTCCAAGAACATTCCGCGTTTTTTCTCGTAAAATAACCTCCCAATAGCGAAGTGCATTTTCTATTTAACAAACTTTTTTTCGTGAGATTCAATTTTTTCTCCCTATTTTTAAAGTATTTTTGGACAGTTCAATTTGTTCTCTCTTTTAACACGCACTATGGCGGTCATAAACATTGAACTGGTTTTATTAGATGCCTAACTCACCGAGAGCAATAGAATTCTGGGTGTTTCATCAGAAAAGTGCAACTTTAGCCCCTATTGTCCAGTTCACTGTTTTATCTTCGACGTACCCTTTCACCCACAGTGGAGTTTTCTCGTGTCCCCGTGTCCTTGAACTAGTCTCTGATCATTTGTAGTGTTGATCAGTCGTACGGATAGCTTCTTTTTTTGCAGCTCGAAAATGTTAAAATGTTAGTTCTTGAGTATCAAAGAAAAACACGTAGTTCTTTAGAAAGTGGGCAAAGGCGTCAAGAAATTTTCCTTGTAGTTTTTCTTTCTTTTTATTTTTTGATAGGTAAGATACATAAATTAAATATATATAATTTACAAAAAGGTGCGAATAATTACTTTTTTAATATATAGTGTTTATGAATTTCAAATTTGTTTCATGTGGTTTACAAAGAAAATTTATAGATGAACCTCTACATAACGAATTTTCCACATAACGAACTTTTTTTTCGGGACTTAGCGACTTCGTTATATAGAGGTTTGACTGTAGTTATATTCTTGTGAAAGCAAAATCACGGGTGAAAATTTGAATAGAAAATACCTTTCAAATGTATACTTTTCAAAATATTTTAGATAAATTTATACACTCGGTTAATTTTTTCCCTGATTTATATATATGACAGAAACATTTATTTCTGTTACTTTTTATGCATTCCCTACATCGATGTCTTTTATAGGTATTACAATTATGCGTGTAGCAATTATAAGATTTGGAAACACAATTCTCTGAAAATAAAGAAAAAAAATATTTCAATATTTTTTCTTTCTTTTTGTTGTAGGTTGTTTCATTACTTGATTTATTTAATTTTTTAGTTGTCTTTCAATCTATAATTGTAAATTTTTTTAAAAACAAGTTATTTAATATTTAACACTTTGATATTTAGAAAAATATTATCAAATGTTTAACACTTAATTTTTGTAACTTAATGCAATTGGATTACTATTAAAAATATACTCATGCCAAATCAAAAATTATCTAAAAAATATTTTTTAAGTTTTTTTGCTTAAAAATACTTATATTTATTGATATATTTATAATTTAATATTTATATAAAACATATAAATATTTGAATTACAAATATATTTATAATCAAGCAGGTAGTTATAAATGTTAAAAATGTGCAAAAGATATAAGCCGGAATAGTTAAAATTAAGAATTATAGCTGAAAAATAAGGAAATTCATATCGATAAGAAAACAGAATATCAAACATCTCTCATATTTTCATTTTTAATTAAATATTTTTATTTAATTTAACACAGCATTGCAAAAAATTTATTTCAAAAATATTATTACTGTTTTAGTCATAAAACATTTTTTCTCACAAAAACGATTATTCAAATTTTTAAGTTCATGGAAAGGTTCTTGTCAATTATTTGATAAATCGTTTTAATCATTGATGTAAACTTTTTTAAAAGTTGAAGTAATTGAACAATATGCTTCTGGTTGTCATAGAAATGAAAATTTTACTCTATTCTGATTGGTTATTAGTGACGGTGGTTTTGTGACAGGCTATCATTTAAGAAGTAAGCAGATTGCTTAACGGGCTTTTTTTTTTTTAAAAAAAATAGCATACAAAATTCTTATTTCCACTACAGAAATCATAGAGTGAGTAATATTAAGTTTTTATAAAGTTTTTTTTAACTGATAAACTTTTATCTCCATAAATTTAAAATATTTTCTTTTCTTTAAACCCTAGGAAATTTACTTAATGATTAACTATATTCATTTTTTTCATTTCTAGTTTTTTTAATATCTTTAATATCACAAATTAATTACCAGAAAATTCCTCAAAATCAAGAAAATGAGAAAAAATATTTCAAATTCTATATGTGATATAATTTTTTTATCAATGCTACTTTATATATTTGAATTACTGATTAAAATGATCCTGTATCTTTCCATATTTTTACTTTTTATTATTTAAAAATGCTTAATTTTCATCCAGTTGGATCCCCCAGTTTTTATGTTTTTTTTTGTTTCAACTTATACGACTTGAACTATTCGAAGTAATTTCAAAACTATTATATACACGATGTATCTAAACTCTGCGGCAAAATTTTAAAGGGTGATAGTACACATCAATACAAACAATAGTAAATAGGCAACTTAGGGTACCAAACGTCTTCCATAGGAAATAGGTGCCATTCAAGTTTAGGATCCGAAATTTCAAATGATTATAAAAAACGAAAAAATGGGTCGATTCGTTACCGGTTTTCGCTAAAATTATTCTTATTCCCCTTAATTCATTATAAATTCTTGGAAAAATTACGATAATATCATTTATATATACTAATACAAATTATAAGCAGAAAAAGGTAAATAATAAAGCTTTATTGATGAAAATATAATAGTTTTAAATTTTAATTTTAATTGTATAACTGCACGTTACTGATAATAGTTTTAATTATTCTAAAGAGATAAATAATGAAATGGATGGTTAAATTATTTAAACTAGTCAGATGCATTAAAATATCCTTACAAAAGGAATTGTTTTAACATAAATTTCAATCGCGACTAAATTCATGTGACGTTATAGTCACATGATAACTGAGCCACGTGTTTCCGGCCACTCAGTTCATAAATTAATGCGACGTCTAATTATATCATAAATATAATCACGCGTTCCCAGCCAATTAGTTCACGTGCTTCACTGTTGCCAACTTTTGCTTTTTGAAGGAACTTTTTTTCAGAAAGAACATATTTGTCAACGATATAATAATGCACATAGTGAAACAAAATGCACTTAATTTAAAAGTATTCATATAATGTAAGTATATTTTTTTTAATTTTGAAAACTGTTTGAAGAATTTTAGCTCTTACCCAATCATCAAATTTTAAATGTTATCTAAACTTTACAAGTTGAACAACTTAGTATGTCAATTTTTAATCAATGGGAAACACGTGATTGCTGTTATCTTGTGACCATCATGAATTTAGTACATTAAAATGTGGTTCGAATTTTTTTTAGCTATATTTTTCTAATTTATGTTTACACAAAAGAAAAAATTTAATTTGAAACTGAAAGAAATCTATAATAATTCAAAAACTTTAGATTCTTATTGCAGTGTGCATCTTAAGAACTTCTATATCAAATTCCAGAGTTCAATTTTTAATCCAAAGCTTCTCCAAAATACACTCATAGACAAAAAAAATTAGCTCACACCAAGAAGGAGTCGTCAAAATGAAAGAAAATTTTACATACGTATTGACTACTTTGATATAAGTAAATTATTAGAAAATTAAAAGAAAAAAGGATAATTTATTTCAAAGAAAAAGGCAAATAACGGCGGATTTAATATCCTTTTGAACCCCCTCTAGCGCGAATGCACGATGCGATACGATCGGGCATTGAGGCATACAAGTTTTGTATGATGTCTCGAGACATTTCGTTCTACATTTACTGTAACCTTGCCTATAGTTCGTTCAAACTCGTGGAATGCCTAACTCGCCGTCCCAAATGACCCCAGATATGCTCGATTGGAGACAAATCTGGCGGTAGGGTAGTCCAAGGAAGGGTAGTAACAGTGCGGAGGCCGTATTATGACACCCTTGCCTTGTGAAGCCGAGCATTGTCTTGTTGAAAAATGGCTCCTGGGAGCCGTTGCATGAGTGGCAACACATGTGGTTGCAGGATGCCATGGACATACCGCTGGGCTCTTATGGTGCCACGGATCAATACTAGCGATGACCGTGTATTGTAGGCAATGGCACCCCATACCATTACACCAGCTGTGGGAGCGATGTGTCTCTGTAAAGCAAAGACAGGATTGAGGCATTCACCACGGGGTCTCCACACACGAACACGTTTGTCATCACTGCTGGGATTGAATCTGGATTCGAGCGCGCGCGCGTGCGTCGCTAAAGACGACCTGGTTGCATTCCACTGCAGTCCATTATCCTCGTGCACGGCACCATTCCAAACGGAGGCATCGATGGTTGGGCACCGCGATCCAAACTGTCCTTCAGCCAGGCGTCTTCGTATGGTTCGAGAAGACACAAGGGCCCCTAGTGAAGGTTCTACTTGTGCCTGGATGGCGGCTGATGAAGCAGTTGGCTTTACATGTGCTTTTCTTACGATGTGGTGGCCTTCTCGACGATTGGTCTGCCAAGGGCGTCCTGATCTTGGTCTTTGTGTAAATGGCATCTCTCGGATACACTAATCTCTTCACCTCTTCACAACACATTCAGAGCGGCCTAATTGACGAGCTACTCGCCTAGCTGACCACCCAGCTTCCA
The DNA here is from genome assembly GCA_019973935.1 of Trichonephila clavipes. Taxonomy (NCBI): domain Eukaryota; kingdom Metazoa; phylum Arthropoda; class Arachnida; order Araneae; family Nephilidae; genus Trichonephila; species Trichonephila clavipes. The sequence goes on from BMAU01005519.1 coordinate 52,096, forward strand.
TCATATGCCGATGATTCTCCCTCTCTCAAACTGCGACAGTTGCTCATATTGTCTTCGAAAACGGCGTAATGGCATGACTACCTCAGCTCTTCCTTTGTAAACGATTCAGCACACTCAAACAAGCTTTGGTTACCGGTTTTATATTCCACAGAGAATGACGTTAAACGCCCTCTACCGGCTATACGTAAGGCGCAATCATGCTGCATTTCTAATCATTTGCATATCTTCCCAACATATACCTTCATGCCAAGTTTCGTTACGATCCCGCAATTATTTCTTGGTGCGCTAATTCTGCGCTATGAAGAATGTTTCAAATATCTTAGTAAAATTTCTCCCTATTAACAAAAAAAAAAAAAAATCCTGTTTGTATTTTTTAAAATGCTTGAGGATCTTGTGTGTGTGTATACATACATGCACACACAATTTGAATCATGGTGTAATACTAAGTCTTACATGTCTTGCAGTGGAGACGGAGATAATATCGGCTTTTGTAGATTATCTTTCCATTTTCATTTCTTCTTAAGCAACAAATTTCACATTGCCTTGCCAATCCCTGTTCTTTATCAAAAATTTTCTAGAATCTAAATTATCACCTTCTTTACATGGAAAATCCCGAATGAGAAGTATTACAGTATCATGTACAAACTGCATCTCTTAAAAACACACTAGCACTAATACTCTCACCATAAGAATTAAAAATATGTTCAAATCAAAGATAGAAAGAAGAAAGTATCAGTGTACACAGTGTAAGGGCAAACCAGTTGTGGTCAGCTTTCGGTAGCCCGTATGTTGTACGGGCAAACCAGTTAAGAGGTCAAACTTCCAGAGACATTACTTGCCGCTTTCTATTTGCATGGCATGGCCGTTTGGATAAAAACGTTGTCGTGATTTTTACCTTTTGAAAAAAGTTTATATCTTCTTTGTGTTTCAGGGCAGTCCAGGTTTTAGTCACTGTAACAAAATAGTAGAAAAATCATAGATCATAGTCAACCATAGACCACAGTAGGAATAGCAAATCATATACAAACTTTACAAAAAACGTGTAGACGTTGGATTTTTGCTGTACAAAAACACAGGAGAAGGGAACAAGATGCCCCCCCCCGTTTGTACAGCTTACAATGTCCCACTATGTGGTGATCCCTGTTTTCTGAAATATCGTAGAATGTAATGTGTATAAATTCTTAAATTTTTGAACACAAAATGTATCTAATTTATATAATTCCTTTTTTTATATTTTAGTAGTTATAAATTACATTGTATTAATATCTTGTAATGTGGTTTAAAAAGAAATGCAAAACATAAGGTTACCTACATTTGAGTAGTTCACAGTCTGTGGTGGGAAATATACTTCCAACCCAAAAGAAATAGTTATAAAAATCAAATTAATTTTAGGTAATAAGCGAACTGAATTTTTTTTTATAAATCAATCACAATCCCCAAAATATTTTAACATAACATTATTAGAAAAAAAGTGTCTGTAAAGGGTTTATGTAATCTTCTTCATATTAATACTAGATTTTACAAAAAAGGACTTTTTAAGAATATTTTAAGATTTTTGAAGTATTTTCAGCCTTTGTAGATACTATTTTTCTCAGTGAAAGTCTTAGTTATATATTTTACTTCATGCTCGCTATCTAAGTTAAATTACAATATTTTAAAAAGCAAGTCGTGGCCGCGAAAAAACAAACAAAAATATTTGGTTTAAACGTCTACAAACATGCAATGATAAGTCCTTGAAGTTTTTCTTCTGAGGGTAAGTTTCAAATATTTCCAATACAGACGTACCTTAAAAAGAACACAGATAGTAAACAGATAAGAATTTTCGATAATTCAAAAAAGGAAGCATAAAATAAATTTGAATTTAGAAAATGATCCAGTAAAAATATGTGGTCCTGCTTAGAAAACAAACGCAATTACAATATATACAGGGTGTCTGAAAACTTAAGCCTTAAATGCATATTGTTGTAAATAGTCTACATTCCACACAGTTCTGTTGTTGTTGCTCATGCCATCTGTCTGACAGAGTCAGATAGAGGCACACGAAATTCATCGTGGCAATGGGCTAGATGTACGCCTGTCGTTGGTCTTAGCCTTGAGCACCAAACAGGTGACAGAACGATTTAGCTCGGTCAAATTCCCGAAGGGACAATACAACATTACGATAGATGGCGCTACCATCTATCTCCACCTCCTCAATTTAGGCATGGAACTGAAGTGGAGGGAAATTTTATCCAGTTCCCTGCACTCGTGATTCAGCCCACAAGACTTTCGGACCCACTGATTTAACGAGCACGTACTCCGTACTCCGTGTGTACTGGGAGGGTATTTGGCGGTACGGACATCGAACCCAGGCCTTCCGGTCCGGTGTCTGGTGCTTTAACCACTAAGCTACCCACGGCCTAGTAGAATATTTCGCTCCTATCCAGTTCCATGCCAAAATTGTGGAGGTAGAGATAGGTGGTGTCGCCATCTATCGTACCTTCGGGGAATTTCGCCGAACTAAATCATACTGTCACCTGTATGGCGCTCAAGGCCTAGGCCAACGACAGGCGTACTTCTAGCCCCTTGCCACAATGAATTTCGTGGGCCTCGTTCTGACTACGTCAGACAGGTGGCATTAACCACCACAACAACATCACAGTTCTACATATATTTATTCAAAAACCTGAGTGTGTGCGTTTCCGAACGCACGAAGTTAACCGTAGACAATAAATCATGTTGGAGGATAAAGACATTACTTTTGGTGTGTAAGTTACTCTTGAATGTGGTGAGTGAGATAAAGTTAAGTGTTGGAGAGATATTTTCTATTTTCGAGTTCCTTGTAAAAGGGGTGATTATTTTTCTAGTAAAAAAAAATTCTTCTCATTTGTTGTCAGGTAACCTATCAACGTTTGATGAAAATTTTATTGGATAGATGCCAGATTTTTGGGAAATACTGCATGCTGCTAAATCTCTGCTTACAGCTTTTTTTTGAGAAATAAATACTAATCCCATTACCTGAAATTTTTATTTATTTTTTACGTTATCTATGACTACATTTACGAACTATTTTTTAAAACTCAAAACAAAAAAATCATGTATTTAAGGGTTTAACGAAACTCGGCACGAGGTGAACGGTGGAGTCATATCTGTTCAGGAAAAATGTAAAAAGAAGGGGGGAAAATTCAGCTCTTGGTTAAGTGAGGACGAACACATTTCCGAAAATGAGAAAAATTGGCACCTTTCATCACATCATTAGCTACTGTGACCACAAATTTCACAATTGTAAGATTATTTTCGTACCTTACAGAGCCGTACTATTAATCGAAGTCACAAGTCGGACAAAAAGTTTTGTTGGTTTAGTTAAAATTAACGTAATTGGTGTGAGTCGCGATTTGAGTGAAGGATGTCACCTAACTTTGACTCTCCACAAAAAGAAAACTATTATACACAACCTCAGACATGTTTATCAAAAGTTGTCCCATTTAGTTAAGATTCTAAAATGGACAACAGTTGTTCATTTCTGTGAATAACAATCATATAATTTTTTTTATTAGCGGAACACATTTTCATTTTAAAGTCATCTCTGTTGATACCTTCCATCACATCATTAGGTATTGTGATTTTTTCCCTAAAGTGATATTTCATAGCCATTCTATTTATTAATCACAGTCACAAATGGAACAAACACCTTTACTGGTTTAGTTAAAACTAACATAGTTTAAGTCGGTTTGAGAAAATGATGTCACCTAGCTTAGACGCTTCAAAAAATATTACATACTACTCTAAGCAAATTATTCCTAAAGATGACCCATTTAGTGACAATTCCAAAAGTGGTACAACACTTGCTACATTTCTATCTATAAAAATCACTCCCATTTTGTTTTCTTTTACAAAATAACTTCTTTTTAAAAAACTAATCTTAACTATATAACTCAAACTAAGCAATAAATTTAAAAAATAAAACGTTACAAATTTTTTGTAATACATTAATGAAGTAAATGTTCGTTTACCTTCTACACGAATGCAGGCTCTACTCCTTTTTAAAAATGACAAAATGTATATATATATATATATATAATAACTCCAATCATTTAATTGTAATAGCTCTTGCATTATTGAATGTCCAGTCCTTCAGGACAACCATGTAATTATTTTAATTGGTTAACCGCCTATCGGGAACTCATGAAACTATCTCTATCCACCTCCTAAAGTCACGTGACGTCCCGTTGCCTCTTAAATACCGAGATCTGGAATCTCTTTTATTTGTAGTCATGTAGCCGGCTGCTTGCTGCCTTGTGTTGTAGTTTCTTTGTCTGTGTTGAGCCGTCTATCTTTATATTTATGTGTTTTAAGATGCAATAAACTGGATTATTGATTTAAATGACTGCCTAGTCAATCCCATCATAGAAAATGCATCAACATACAGAGTATAAATCACACACCGCCGGCCCCGCCCTACCTTTGATTCGCCATGTTTAAATCAACCACTCGCTACGACATAATACGGCATAGTATGCACCATTATAAGTTTTTATTATATATATATATATATATATATATATATATATATATATATATATATATATATATATATATATATATATATATATATATATATAGTATTTTTTTTTTAAAAAAAATTAAAACACTATCCAGAGACACCCGTAGATCGATCTATTAACCACAATGACACCAAACTCGGTTTGGAGACTAAAAGAGACATAGAATTCAAGATTTCGTGGGGAAAAATCAGTTCCAAAAATCACAGATAGTGGTATTTACGGCTCTGTTGTCACTTACCAAACCAAAAATTTATATAAAAAATGAAAAGTAAAGCTAATTCTTTCCTATGCGACAACCACACAGTAATTTTGACTATAAAGCACGTAGGCAGCTCCGAAAAGTACAGCGTGTTTTTATTAAAACTGCCACTATTCAGAGCTACCTATAGCTCGATCCAACAATCGAAACTGTACAAAATTTGTTATACAGGCTAAATATCACATTGGAAGCAGGATTCCGTGAGAAGATTTAGTTCCAAAAATCAGCTCTAGGGTTATTTATAGCACTAAGTAATCTAAAATCTGTTACAGTAAAAAAGAAATTAGCGCATATAAAAAAATTATAGAGCAATATTAGGCTTCATTTATTTCATTCAAGGTGACCACCGTTTTCTGAAACTACACCCTAAATTCTCTGCACAACATTCTTTACGGCCGCATGCAACTTGTCACAAGGAACATTCCGCACTGCCTGGGATATGTTGGCCTTTAAGGTATCCGAATACGTTCGGAACCATGATTTTAAAAAAGCGCATAAATGGATGATTTTCATGATATTTAGTGCGACTTAGATTAAAATACAGGTATAAAATTATTTTAAGGACATTTTGACTGAAAAAATTTATTTAAATACAATACTTCGGCAAAAAATTGACTTAGAATAGCCTTCTTTCAAAATGTTCTCCTTTGTCAAAAATGCTTCTATTATAATAATATTTTACCTGTATATAGCTCAAACCTCTGTACAGAGGCTCAACTATGATTTTTGAAGAATTCGCATTATTTTCAAAGTTACAACCAATTGAAATAATTATCAGCATTTTTTTCTTAAAATTTCTCCCTTCTGTTGTAGTAAAACATGGATAAACCCACTTCTAAGTTATATCTGCTGTTGCATTGCACTGTCTGAGAAAATACAGCTTTACCAATAATGCGCGTTCTGGTAATGCGAGTTGCATATTTACGGAAACTGGCTCATTTCAGCTGAAAATACTATTTTTCTGAACTGCCGTTGTGTTTTATAGCCCAAATTATTGGCGTCGTTGCCTCATGTAAAATCATTTGCTTCAAATCCCGTTTTTTACGTAAATTTTCGCTTTGGTAGGAGACTTGAACACCATAAATACCCCTGTCGGTGGTTTTTAGATATATAATTCCCCCCACCCCCCCACTGAATCCTGTTTCCCGTGTCATTATTAGTTTCTGTACCAAATTTGTCTCAACTTCGATTGTTAGATCGAGCTATAGGTAGTTTTGAATAGTGTCAGTTTTTAAAAAACACCTTTATTTTTTGGAGCTGTCTACATGTTTTATAGCCGAAATTACTGACGTGGTTGTCGCACAGAAAAGAATTTGTTTTAACTCCTATTATTTTTATATAAATTTTCGGTTTGGTGACAGAAGCGCTGTCGGTGGTTTATGAAACAAAATTTTTTCCCATAGAACCTTGCTTTTCATGTCACAATTAGTTTTCCATATTAAGTATTGTGTTGCTGCAGTTGTTAGATCGAGCTACAAGAGTCTCTCAATAGTGTCAGTTTTAAAAAAATCACTATATATATATTTATAAAGCGACTATTCAAGGAGTTGTTATAATGGAATGAAATTACGTAGATATGATGTATAAGTTTTGAAAATAAAACGCTAATAATATTGCTAGTAATTGAATGATTTGTTCAGGAGAAAGGCAGCTAAAAAAAGCAAAACGAACCAATAAGTTGTTCCACCTCAGTCTCTGATGCAAGCTGTTATCCACTTGGGTACTGACTCATAGAGTTGGTGGATGTCCTCTGTCAGGATTTTTAGACGCACACGATCCAAAGAGTTAGTTAGTTTAGTGCAATCTTGGGGCGATTGGAGGCAGTGTTCATCAGTGCCCAAATGTGCTCTTTTGATAATCCTGCTTCAATCCAATTGAGTACTATCTCTCAAATGGTTTATAATATTTGCGAATTCTTGAGACATTAATACAGTCCACGATGGTAATCCACAGAACTATTTTCGTATAGAAGTTAGACTTTAGCATTGAAATGTTTCTCTTTTGCAATGCACTAGAGCTCCAGGTAATCAGTCATAAGTTGCCAAAAATTAATCATTTCTACAATCCATCGTAAAGTATGCGTGCATAAGCAACTTCGTTCCATTTGGATAATTACTGAATTTTGCATCGTTATTTATCTTTTGTAGAGTATACAGGGTGTCCCAAGATTATTGGGACGAACTTTATGGGAAGGTATGGGGACATCAATAGAATTTAAATTTGAATAGCAACCCATGGCCGGAAACGTCTACGTTTGGTGCTAGGTGGCGTTGTTCACAAGAACATTGGATGAAACAGACCTGCATCAGCTGAGTCATTTGAGCTGTCATCACCCACAGAGGAGTATGGAACATTTTACGATCACTGCGGTAGCAGATATGCACCTGATTTACGGACTGGCAGAAGGAAATGCGCGAGAAGCAGAAGGATTGAATTGCAAAAGATACCCACAGGAAAAAAAGGTTCCACAAAGGTTGAGGAATCAAAGTGAAATGGCTTTGAAGGTTTGCCACATTCCCACAATTTTCTAAATCTTACACCAAACGACATTTTCTAATTTTCAGAACTAAAATAAAATCGCTGCGGAGTTAGAGATTTGACAACAAAAATGACTTCATTAAAGTAATGGAATCAAAAAGGACTTCATTAAAGTAATGAAATCAAAAAGGACTTCATTAAAGTAATGGAATCAAAAATGACTTCATTAAAGTAATGGCATAAGGATTTTCGATTCGATATACTGAGTTCCACAACAACGCTCTTCAAAAGATCCAGTAACGCAAAGTGGGATATAAATATGTAACTCTTTATGGTAACTATGTGCAGAAGTAAATAATTGTATGTTTAGTAATAATCAAAACTTTATGATATTTACAACCATCTGCACTTAGAATTACAAAAGGTATTTTTATAAATGTAGTATATAAAGGAAAGTTTGTAAAATAGTAGAACATTAATACAATGCATATTTATGGGCAAATTGTTTCGTAAAATAAGAATGGAGAAATGTAGAAGTTGTGTTGAATGAAATTAATGTTGAAAAATATGCATTTGACTTAAAACCAGTTAGATTTACGTCATCTTTGATTCTATCCTGAAGAAATTAGAGTAAGTTCGACTAAGTGTTGCCCGTATCATCTTTGATCAGAGAAGCACAGAACTCTTTTAAAAATTGTTCTTTTTTAGGCAGATTTACAACCTTTTCTATGAGGCGTATCCAGAAAGTAAGTTTCCCTATTAAAAAAAAGAGCTCACACTTTCAGGAACATATTTATTAGCAAAAAGTAGAGCAATGTTTCAGCTATTTTTCAACATAGCCCCCTCCAGAATTGAGACACTTGTCATATCGTGGGATTAACTTTTGTATTCCTCTGTCGTAGAACTCTGCCGCCTGTGAATGGAACCAGCGTGTTATAGACATCTTCCGCTCTTCGTCATTGCCAAAACGCTCATCAGAGGATAGGAATTTATTGAGGGGCAAGAAAACGTGAAAATCGCTGGGAGAAAGATCAGGGCTGTAGGGTGGATGATCAAAAACCTCCCAGCCGAATTCCGTCAAAACAGCTGCTGTGGGTCGAGCCGTTGTGGCAGAGCATTGTCATGGAGAAGCACAACACCTGTAGTAAGCATTTCACGCCTCTTGTTTTGAATAGCACGTCACAATTTCCACAGTGTTCCACAGTAACGGTCAACGTTTACTGTTTCACCACATAGAAGGAAACCAATGAGCAAAATGCTCTTCCTGTCCCAGAACACCATGCACATCACTTTTTTTGTGCCGACAGTGTCTGTTTGAATTTCGTCCTGACCGGAGAACCACTATGACGCCAAGGCATCGACAGCTGCTTAGTTTCCGGGAAGAAGTGCGAAATCTGAGTCTCATAGCCCGCAACGATCCTGTCAAGAAACTCTTTGCCGTCATCGTGATACCTTTTCAGAAATATCAGTACTGCTTCTAAGCGTTGAATTTTGTGTTCGGGTGTCAGGGATTTTGGCACCCATCTGGCATACAATTTTTTGAATAGCAGGTGCTTAGTGACAATCTCATGCAACAAGGATCGCGACATCTGTAGATAATGATAGAGAGATGAGCAGGCTGCTCAGCTGCGTAATCGAGAAGTGACGGTTCTCCCTCACGCGCTGTCGCTTAAGTTTAACAAGATAATCATTGATGAGGGACGGTCGCTCACTGCGCTCTTCGTCATGGACACTTTGACGAACTTCGGAAATCTGCTTACTCTTGACGTTCGGCCCATAGACCTGACAGAGCTGACGATGAATTTCAATTTACGCAATGCTTTGTGTGCATTCAAGAACTTTATCACCGACCGAACCTCACAGGTGGTGGGAGAAGGAATAAGAGCTGCCATTTCGGACCACTGCTATTACCACGCTACTGGTACAAGGCGGGACCTTTTCGGCCAGCATATGATTGATACGCCATAGATCTGTTACGCATACGCAATTGACACGGCTAATTACGTTTACTTTAAAAAGGAAAACATCGGGAAACTTACTTTCTGCATGCGCCTTGTATATCGTAGACAGGCCGGACTGAAAAAATACTTCAATAAACTATCTAGCTTCGGCCAACAAAACAAGATGCCTACATACCTGAACAACTGAGAAAACAGGCAAAGGCTAAAGAAAGACAGTGCCTTCAGTCAAGTTGAGTTCCAGGGTTTTTTACTGAAGATGTAGAGCCCTGCTCACTACAATGTAGAGTGAATCCATTGGAGGGACTTTTCAGAGTCTATTTCCCTTTTAACTTAAATTTCTTTGTCATTAAGAAAGACTTTGTCCCTATCCAAGACAATTAGCATTGGAGGTTCTTAACAGTATCTTCAATGACGCAATTAAAATTTATACTAATGGAAGCAAAATATCTGACCAAACGGGTAGTGGTATCTATAATGATACCCATCTCAAGAAAAAACTTGGAAAAAACGCAATCCGGAATTATGCTCAGTTTTCAGAAATAAACTAATAGCCATCTCGATGCAGTACTTGATGCTATTCTATTTAATAAGAAACATGATACCGATAGACTTCACTTCAAAAACCAAATCAAATGGTTTTTTGTTGGCGATAAAACCAGTCTCTTCATCTTGCTCATCGCTGCAGCGCAATATCCGTTTCAGTGGATCCCATCTAATGTCATACTTTACGGCAATGAAGTGGTGGACAAGTTAGTGAAGGAGGGCTTGTGTGTGTAATATTCCAACTACCTCCATTTACCTATCAGGAATTATACTCGCCGAAAAATCTCAACATTTAGTGGTGTGGAGGATGTCTCCCATGTGGGTAATAGGCCTTGATTAGCTTTATCCTTCAGGTGATACAGATGCTCCCAGACTACACTCTTCCGTCTTGCAAGTGGTCACATCAAGTACCTGTATTTTACAGAGAACAAAAACATGTATTCCATCTGTGCAAAATATCCAAATTACCAAGCTTCTCTCGAGCCCATAATGAGTTGTATGGACCTCTCAAGTGAAGATATCTGCGCAGGTTCTCTTCTTGTGTTCGAATTTTTAAGAGTCAACGATCTAATGAATCTTGCCTGAATGCGTCAGAATCTGGAGCGTTAAAAATAGCAACATACTTACGGCATATTAGACATCATGGAACTCATTAAAAACTATGTCTCAGATGTATGTTTTTAATTTTTCTCTCGAATGATAATATACAGGAAAATCGATATTGTTTTAATTTCTTTATGTATTAACATATAAAACTCATGTATATTTTTAAGATTACCCGCTTTTACTTGTTATACAGAGTGTTTTTTTCCAGGTATAGAAGTTTAAGTTGGCATTACTTTCCAAGATGGCGACCGATTTAACAGCTGTCAAGTGATTTATTCTCAGTTTGGTTTGGCAATTCATCATGAATAGACTGAAGCCTGAACAACGCTTTCAAATTGTGCAATTTTATTTCGAAAATAATGGTCGATTTTCATATGCGAATTTTGTTTAGCGATGAAGCGCACTTCTGGTTGAATGGCTACGTCAACAAACAAAACTGCCGCATTTGGAGTGAAGCAAATGTATGTCGAAACACCGTTACATCCAGAAAAACTGACTGTTTGGTGCGCTTTATGGGCTGGTGGAATCCTTCTTCAAAAACGATGAAGGCCACAACGTTACAGTCAATGGTGATCGGTATAGAGCCATGATTACTAACTTTTTCATTCCTGAATTGAACAATCATGATGTCCAGGAGCTGTGGTTCCAACAAGACGGCGCAACATGTCACACAGCTCGATCCACAATCGATTTATTGAAAGACACGTTTGGTGACCGCCTAATTTCACGTTTTGGACCTGTGAATTGGCCTCCAAGATCTTGTGATTTAACACCGCTAGACTATTTTCTGTGGGGCTATGTAAAGTCATTGTCTATGCGGATAAGTCACAAACGCTTGACCATTTGGAAGACAACATTCGCCGTGTTATTGCCGATATACGGCCACAAATGTTGGAAAAAGTCATCGAAAATTGGACGTCCAGATTGGACTACATCCGAGCCTGCCGTGGCAGTCCTATGCCAGAAATCATATTTAAAATGTAATGCCACAAGATTATCTTTCGAATAAAAAAAATTCATGTCAATCGAATAATACATCGTTGTTTTATTGCAATTTAAAGTTCTATACCTCTCAAAAAACACCCTTTAAATGTAGATACTTAAAAAATTTATATGTATAATACACTTTAAAAAAATCTTTCTAAAAAGGAGCGATAAGAAATAATACTTCTGTATAACTGTGTAAAACAAAATAAAAAAAAATATTGCACTTTTTTCTTCTTTCGTAAAACATACTTTTTTTTTTCAGGCAAAATTCAGAATACACTCACTTTTTCCATACAACTCCCCAGGAGACAGAGTTTGTACAAGGAAAGAGTACTTGGGTATAGCCAGTTACCTTTAATAAACCAAGATGACAGTAGAGTACTTTTTTGCCTTGGGTATAGTAATTTCAACATGCACTAGGGTAATAACTCTCACTCAAGCTTTTACAAATAATGGAATCGAAATTATTAAATTCCAAAATTGCCCTTCAAAGAGCAGTTGCATAGGGATGGGAAGTACAACTTATTTTGAGAGAGTTTGTGAATGCGATTCTTGGTGCGAACTTTTCGGTGACTGTTGCGCTGATGCCGGCAGATTTTCCTCTGTCCAAATGTCATCTTATACGTGCATGCTGTATGGTACGAGAAACATCCACCAGGGAGTGTATATGATCAACAGCTGTCCAGTTAATTATGAAGATGACGAGGTAAAACGCCAATGCCGAAACGATAACTTCAGCGATCCTCTATTATCAATCCCAGTCACTGATATTTCGACTCGCAAGTCCTATCTGAATAGGTACTGTGCCCTCTGTCATAATGCCTCCCCTAACTCTTTGAAGACATGGATGACATATTTTTGCGAAGCTACGGATTCGAACTTGAACATATTGTGGGACAATGTAACGTATAGTGAGAGCCATAACAAATGGGGTTATCTACTGAATGGATATTTTTACCCATGCGAGTTTGTGTTCGATAAGCCACCATCAGTCGATGCGATGCTAAGACTTTGCAGATATGGTCTCGTTTCAAAATGTCCCAGAACATGGACTCACCAAAATTATATACATGCATGTGATTCATACATGGAAGCGGTGCGTGACTCCACGGGTACTGCTTACCAAAATCCTCATTGCGCAGTGTGTAACGGTGTCCCTGTTGATGACCTGGTGTGTCTACATTCTGAAGTGGACAGTCTTCAGAGAAATGAAAGTGAGGATGAGGAAATGAAGAAAAACAAAAGGAAAACGAAACCGTTATCTTTTACTGGGTTACTTGACATTAACCCCCTTACAATGACAAAATGTGATAAAGGAGAAGTATACGATGTATACTTTAAAAAGTGCCGTGATGTGATTTGTGCTATACCAGGTTATGTACCACAAGGTAATAAATGCGTGAAACAGTGATGTATTTTACGAAACTGCAATTTAAGACAGATTTATTTTTTAAGTTGAACATATTTAAGTTATATTTCAACATTAACGATATATATATATATATATATATATATATATATATATATATATATATATATATATATATATATATGGTCTTTCAGTGGCAAAGTTGAAATCCATCAATGTAATAAAAATATTTTGCTTTTCATTTGTGTTATTGATTATTTTTTTCACAATATTTTTGTATTATTGTTAGTGCATGTATTAGGGTGGATCGTAGTTATATGGGGGGGGAATTATTATTTTTCGGAACATATCCTGTGACGGGCTCACGCGTCTTTTCTTTAACATGTCCTTTGAGTTCTCTGAGGCCAGAATTAATGGCAACTCTTTTTGAACCAAATTCGAGAAGTAAAGTGAGAAAGAAAGATGCAAATTAGGAAGCTTTTAAATATCAGAAGTTAGAGTAAGCGGGATGGCAATTAGAGGAATGTAAACAGTTCGTGGTTCAAGAGTGAGGAAGTTGTAGATAACGTTACGTGGCGAATAGTACGATTTATATGTAAAGAGATCTATTGAATCAAGGTGCATACCATTGGACTCGAGTCATTTTACGGTTTCATCTAGGTGTTATAATCATTACTACAAACTACAGCAAGGTAGGATTGATTATTTAATATTAGTATCGGCGATATGATTGGAATTGAGTTCAGAAGAGTCAGTTATTGATAGTGGTCCGAGTTAGGTTAATTTGTTATTATCTATATATAGTGTGTTGTGTGTTTTGCCATCGTAGATTCTCTCACATGAATTATTATAATCTAATTTGTTGAAGCTTTAAGTTGAAAAGCTTAATGAAGTTATATTAAGATTATGTATGATTCTAATTCTTCCCTTAATCCTACACCTCTAGCTCACGCTAACCAAAGAGATAATCACCCCAGGGGGGATTATCACAACCCCTAAGCGGAAAAGATGCTTGATAGTATGGATATTACACGAGAAAAAATTATCTAAAAAAATAATTTCAAAATTTTATGTTGCCACAAAAGGATTGTGAATTTTCGAAAAAAATGGAAAACATTTAATTTTGATTAGATGATTTTAGACTCAAAAAATTATTTTTCTACAGTATAAATAACCAAAAACGATGGTTACTGATAAACGAGTACTGAGAAGAGAATATTACAGTGAACACTGCAACATTTCATAACACCAGCTATCTTTCCCCTCTCTGTCGAATTACTGCGATCCAAGGTTTTTTTCGTCTTCCGCTTTACCTTCTTTTACAATTGCGACAGTAGACTTTTTTAAAAGCATTTAATACTAAAGGGCAGTTGAAAAGCTAAAATCTTATTTTTTCGACAGTTTGAGATTTTTGCATTTTCACAAATTGTATAGTTTTTAACCTTTCTAAAAATACCTTACTTTAACCTCTAGGATGATTAGAAGCCCTTAAAACCTATTTTTAAATAATCGTTGAAACTGGCTACTCCCATTTGAATGGCGAAACATGTAAGCGAAGTACTTCGTTTTTGCTTAAAATTTCAACGTCTGATATAAATCAAAACATGTATCTTTTATTGTAAATTGAGCTTTTTATTTCTTTATTTCCTAGCCGATTAGAAGTCTTACTGTATACATTAAGATCAATTTATCTCAAAATGTAAATTTTGATGTGTTTGATGTACCTTTTCTGAGAAACTACTGCTCACAGGTATGTTAATTTTTTATGATATATTTATAATGATGCCTAATATATACTGAAATGAGCTTTTTGTAAAAAACTCAAACATTTATTTTTTACAAATTTTTTATGTGAAAAATGGGTCAAATTTCGCAATGTTTGATAAAATATTTCACAAATTATTAAAAAATTCAAAATTTGCTAAAAGCTCATTTCAGTATAATGAGAAAGGTGTACTTTAATTCTATGAAAAATTTCAAGCATGTACATACAACAGATTTTGAGAAAAGGTACATGGAAAACAGTGAATTTAACATTGTCAATATAGATAGAGAGGTTTCCAACTCTCTCCCCTAAAGAAGCTGTTCAATGCACCTGTTTCCTTTCAGTGTAACTATTTAGTAGGGGTCTTCTCATAGCAATAAAGGGGCCGCGGTAGCCTAGTGGTCAAATTTTCGTATGTGGCTGGTGTGTCATGAGTTCGAGCCCAGTACCACTGAAAACCCGCCATATAGGGGAGCGATGCACGTTAAATCTGTTGAGAGCTCAAACGTACACCCGTTAGTGTGGTGTGGCAGCAAGGAAAGGGGGTTCCAGCTCAAGTATCGCCCCTGTTTTCTGACAATGGCTGAAAATTACGAGGTCCGTCGCCAAAACCCCTTGTGTAGCTGAACAGTGCGACGTTAATATTCTCTCACTCACAGCAATAAATGTTGAAAAGTACTAAAATACCTTTTTATTCTGTGTTAAAAATTACCGTGGGTTTTTACCTTAAAAAAGCCTAAATACATAAACTTCATTCCTCTTGTGGCAATACTTGACACAAAAATTAATTTTTTATTTTATTTTTTTCTGCAAAGGTAGGTTAGGTTTGAAACTATGTAATAAGATTTTCGATATCCTATTATGTATACACACTCATGTCCATAAATTAAGGATAATTCAGAATCACACAGAAATTGAACTCTAAAATAAAAATTTCACCCGTAGAATTATCACACACATGTTAAAGAAGAATATGCAAATTACAGGAAACTACCAGATGGCGTGGATTGTACGTCACAATGATGAGAGTGTAAGAGAGGGGTATATAAGGAATGGTGGCAAAGAAGTAAAATTGTTCACAAGCGCTTTAAAAGCCTTTCAGTGCAACAACCGGATAACTATGGCACAAAGAAAACATTTGGATGATTTTTTACACGGTAGAATTTTTGGACGACTGGAATGTGGACGTACCCAGCTGAAAGTATCCTAGGAACTTGGAATTACGTAGAGTGTCATCTCCAGGGTTTGGCAACGATTCCAAGATTATGGTAATGTGAGTAGATGTTACAGCACAGGTCGCCCCCGAGTTACAACGCCGAATGAGGACTGGTATTTGGCAGTTACTGCCAAAAGAAGCAGACGGAGCACAGCATCAGACCTGTCTCGTCAGCTCTCTTCAGCTACCGGTACGACAGTTTCAAGGCAGACCGTGTACAGGCACTTAGGGTACATTGGTCTATATGCTCGTAGGCCTGTCAGATGTGCTCTACTTACCACAACTCACTGTGTCGCCTGCGATTAACCTGGAGTAGAGAGCATGCATTGTGGACACCACAACAGTGGTCTTGTGTGATGTTTTCCGACGAGTCCAGGTTTAGTTTGCAGTCTGATTCTTGCCGGACTTTAATACGGAGCGTGCCAGGTACCTGTTACCACCAAAAGAAACCATTGAACGACCCCGTTACGGTGGTGCAGGATAGCTCGTTTGGGGAGGAATTATTCTTGGTTCCAGAACTGACCTGCATGTTCAGAGTGTATCGATGACAGGCCACATTTATCGGGATGTCATTCTGGAACAACATATACGATTGTTTCGGTGTGCCATGGGTGCTGAATTTCTGTTTATGGATGACAACGCCCGTCCTCACCATGCAAACATTGTAGACGAATGCCTTCAATCGGAGGATATCACCCGTATGGATTGGTCAGCATACTCACTGGACTTGAATCCAATAGAGCATGTGTGGGATATGCTTGGCCGACGAATTGTAGCCTATCAACCCCCTCCCACCTGTCTACCGGAACTTCGGAGTGCATTGTTTGATGAGTGGTGTAATATTCCCCAAGATCAGATTGATAATTTGATACTCAGCGTGCCTAGGCGTTGTAAGGTCTGTATTGCATCATCCGGGAGACATACCCCGTATTAACCATCATACTAACCATGTTATACTGTTTTTTGTAAATAGGTTCTTTTTTGAAATTTGCTCCAGGGAGTAAAAATCGCAATTTTTATTAATTATGTCAAACATATAGCATTTTTTTGCTCTTTACCTTTTGTTTAATAAATAGACGTTGCAAATAAGTCAAATTTGTTTTGCTTCTGTCTCTTTCTTTGCCTGAACTTCATTATCCTTAATTTATGGACATGAGTGTAATTATTTTAAATTGCGCGCGTTGCACTTTTTCTGTATTATAAAAGAATAAAAAAATTTTGTTTCCTGTATATAAGCTTTAAATGAATTTCACTATTATTACACATATTTAAAGTGCATTAAGTTACAAAAGAATATTTTACTAAAAAATACTGAGCTATAACATTTTTTTAACCTGCACCGAAATGTTTAAAATAATTCAAAATAGGATTTTTGTGTGAACTTGATATACTTTCAAAACTACATTTATACTAAAGAACACTAACTACAAACATTGAAGTCTCGAGACAGTGTATATCAGTGTTTCAAAAACTATGGGCACTTCCTCATAAGGGGTCCTGATAACTCTACGAGGAGGGGGGGGGGGGGTGAGGAGCATATTGAAAATTGAAAAACACAAAAGATTATTTAAAAAATTATTAATTAAAAATTATTACATTGAAGTCTCGAGACAGTGTATATCAGTGTTTCAAAAACTATGGGCACTTCCTCATAAGGGGTCCTGATAACTCTACGAGGAGGGGGGGGGGTGAGGAGCATATTGAAAATTGAAAACACAAAAGATTATTTAAAAAATTATTAATTTACTGAAAGTAAACAAAATACATTCTGACATAATAAAAATTCAAATTAACATTTGCACTGATGTAACACATTTATAAATGTATCAGTACTGCACAATGTATTTTATGTTTAATTTAATTATACTAAGTTAAGACAAGTTTAGTAATTACTAGGTACCCCATGGGCTTGTCATATATAAATTTATATTCAAACATTTAAACTTATCTTGATAATTTGTATGGTTCATAAATAATCCCTTAAATTCCGATAAAAGTTATGCGATTCGCTCTCCAACGCATCTAAGCAAGCATTTGTGATATATTGAGGGGGGGATAAATAAATAAGTAAATCCTTCGCAAACACTGTCAAGGTTCTTTTATTGCATTCCAAAGTTTTCGGAATAATTTTATGAATAGCAGTGCACAGAAAAGATCGTACTTCGGAAAGACTTATATTTACGTCCTCGGCAATTAATGCTTTGGCTGAGCGAGACATTTATATAAGCCGGTGGCACTTAAGGAAAAGTCCTATTGTAGGTTTAGGGTCAAAGTTATTGAATTCAATGCATTATTATTTATATGGAGGGGGCAATGAAAATTATGGTTGAATATTAGGTTGCAAATATTGAAAATTTGAGAAGCACTGGTGTAAATGTTATCATTAAAGTACATAATTCAGTTATTTCATAGAATAAGTATGTATTTCATGAAATAACCAGACAAGTCAGTTAAAGTATGTAATAGATGAAAATTTTCTTTTTACCTAGTTTCTATGAAATAACTAGTTTATTCTATAAAATAAATAAAGATAGACCGTTAAAGTGAAAAATAAACAATATCAAAGTTATTTTATAAATTAATTGATCAAAAATAGCTAAAACCTCTGGAAAAAGACATTTTACCTCTACAGCAGATGATTAATTGATATATAATATAAAGAAAGGCAGATGATATTACTTATTATTTCTCATATTGCTAACATTAGTTAAACAGTAAGGAGAAGCAAGTAATATAAAAAAAATTAAGCCAATTTCTACTTAGATCAACAAAGAAATTTTTTATTTTAGCTACTTTTTATTAAATAGTTACAATTAATATAAATATGTATATATATACACATGACGAAATCAAAACATTAAGTGGTAATTAATTTTTATTAATTATTAAAGTATCGTATTGTCATCCAAAACAATCGTGTATATAAATTTCAGTTCAACCGAATATTTTAACACGTGAGAAAAAAAACCGTTCCAAGTTTTGACACAAGTCGCCAAAAATAATGCCAACGTGTTTGTATTTGTAATTCTTTAAATAAGTAGTTTTAATCAATTAATTTTTATTAATTATTATTATATTATTGTATTGTCATCCAAAATAATCATGTAAGTATATAAAATTTCAGCTCACAATCGAGCGAATTAAAATTTATTTTATTAACGATTGAAAATTCCACCAAGACAAATAAATAAATACATAGAGAGTGTGAGCTAATAGTAGGAATTGAAAAAAGAGTATGCTTTGAATCTGTTACTAGAGTACCATTAATGTTTCCACCCCTTGAACTTCAAGGATATCATAATGCTGAAGTAACCAATAGTTCAGTAGTACTTTTTTACTTCTGTTATCAAATTTAATAATTTTTCATGAGAAAGCGCAGTATTTTTTTCTTTGTCCCACTCTTATTTGATAAAGATTCAAATCTCTCGCATTGAATCTTTCTTATTTACAGGTTAGTCTCCCATTCTTGCGGAAGTCATTGCTTGAAAATAGTTTTCAAAAATATTTGTTACTAATCCAAAATGTAAAACGCTAACATACATATACACCGCCTAAATTCTACGTTTAAAAGCAACGGAATGAGGTGTACACACACTCAAGTCTTTGCAAAGTAGCTATAAATGGTTCAAAACTTATGAAAAGCAGCTGGATTAGGTTCAAAGAACTCTTTCGAGGACTGTGTACTTCATTCTTTAACAATCAAGTAATCTCGTTATTCTATAGAATACCTAGTTAAATTGTAGAATTCAACAATTTTATGTTCTTTACCTGACTTGTCCAGTTTTTTCATGAAATACTTAGTTATTCTATGAAATAACGGTTTTCCCACTTTAACGGTAACATATATATAGTGAGAGTTGTAAGGCATTCGCCCGTGGGTGATGCCTTACTTCTAAGTTATCCTCTTGACCTAGGGGTGTGGAAGTGAATGAAGAACCAGGCGTTGCTATAAACTTAATATCTCTTTTTAAGATCTTAACTTAAACACTATACAATGATGATATTTATATTTTAACTTAGAGGATCTGAGGTGAAGAAACACATAATACGTATTACCAAATTAGTGCGATCCTGACCTCTATAATTAACTTTACCACTTACTCCTAACCTCTGTTTAGACACAGTTCCTAGTATTTAGTAGAACGGTCCTACCACTATATTCTAGGTAGCAACAACACACTCGAATCCTCAATGTCGTTTCTTTATCTCGCGGGGAATGGTACTCGCCTTGACTTCAACGCACTCCCACGGATAGCTGAACACTGGAGTATCGGCTTACTTCAGCTTATACCCTTAAACTCAGACTGGTATAATCACTTTCCAAAAGGCAACACCACTTACGCTAAACTTCTAATATTTAAAAGATTCCTAATTTGCAGAATCACGCTTCGCTTCTGAATTTGGTTGGAAAGAATTTGCCTTTTTCGACCCCAAAGAACACAACAGGATAATTAATAGAACGCGCGAGGAGCCCGTCACAAACTCTTTCGAGGACTGTGTACTTCATTCTTTAACAATCAAGCAATTGTTATTCTATAGAATACCTAGTTAAATTGTAGAATTCAATAATTTTATGTACTTTAACTGACTTGTCTAGTTATTTCATGAAATACCTAGTTATTATATGAAATAACGGATTTCACACTTTGACGGTAGCATATATATATATATAGTGAGAGTGTTTTATTAACATCGCACTGTAAAGCTACAGGAAGGCTAATGGCGACGTATCTTTTAGTTTAGAACAATGAGGAGGAGCTGGCACTCCCTCTCCAAAGTACCACACCTTTCCTACTTGAGGACGTTTGAGCCACGACAGATTTAACGGGCATCAGTCGTTTTTAAAGGCACATCTTCAGTGGAACTAAGCTCGAATTCATGAAAAACCGGCCACGAGCTCATGAAAACGGCCTACATAAAATTTAGTGATCCCCTTAAAATTATTTCTATTCACCATATAAATGGTTCAAAACTTATGAAAAGCAGCTGGATTAGGTTCAAAGAACTCTTTCGAGGACTGTGTACTTCATTCTTTAACAATCAATAATCTCGTTATTTAGAATACCTAGTTAAATTGTAGAATTCAACAATTTTATGTTCTTTACCTGACTTGTCCAGTTTTTCATGAAATACTTAGTTATTCTATGAAAAAACGGTTTTATTTAACGGTAACATATATATAGTGAGAGTTGTAAGGCATTCGCAAATCATCAAGCAGTATTAACAATAACTCATACTGGAATATCTGTGTTACATCATTTATTTTTAAAAACCTCCATTTTAATTGAAAGAAATCTCTTTTAGTGAACTTTATTATAATCCTAATGAATGTAATAATAAAAAAAGCCAAATATTAATAAAGATATCAATGAAAATGAAACTCTAATGCAGCTAATACAAATGTTATTAATTTTTCAAATATACTGTATGAAGAAAAATTAGACGTTTTCTTGAATTCGTAGCAATATACACATTGAAGAGTCAAAGCATTATGACCACCTACTTAATAACACGTTAAACCGCTTTTTGCCTGCAAAACAGCGGCAACTCGCTCTGGTTCTTAGTAGATGACTGGAGACAGGTTGTACTTATTGTCTAAGTAGTGGTCGCGTAAAATCGAGATATTCCATCATAAAGATATTTAAAAGATATTTAATCTCTGCTCTGCCTTCCTATGAAAACCCAAAGGTACATCACCAGATTAAGATCCGCTGAGTTAGGTGGCCAAGATATTGTTTGGAATTCATCTTTATACTTCCCGAACCCTTCTAAAACAATTCTAGCCTTTTGACATGCGATGTTGTCCCGCTGGAAGATTCCATTTCCAGTTGGAAAAACAAACGCTATATAAGGGTGCACCTGATCCGAAATTATGCTCAGATAGTCTCCAATATATTCACATTCCCTTCTACCAGATCCAAAGGTCCCAGGGTCACTCATGAGAATGTTTTCCAAAGCGTAATATCTCCATCATCAGCCTATGCACATGGTAGGAGAAACTGTTGGACTGTGGGAAACGGTGCACCTTAACACAACCGTCGAAGTGATGAATGAGAATTCGTTGTTGTTGTTTTTTCTAATCCCCTCTGAGCAGAAAGCCTACACCAAGTCCATTTGACATTTCCACATAATAATGTCACACACCATATCTTGATCTTCAAACAATTGTCCCAGGGAAATACCACAGAAGTCCAGAAGATGAGCGAGAGAAGCAGTGAGAGAGCAGGGACAAGTAAAGAAAGACATTACCCCCTATCCAAAAGTCATGCCACGCAGGTAACCACTTCTAAAGCACGCCGAGGCCGTCTGATGAACCCTAGAACTCCTGTACTGTAGAGATAGACCAGGACTCTTAGCTGCATACCAGTGGTGAGCATGAGGGTTTCGCCAAGTCAAATTCATTTTAGTTCTGTGGAGGGAATGAATTTCCCAATGGCTTAAGACAGAGGAACTGGGGTTAAAGAGATCACAACCCCCTTACCAGCCAGCTAATCAGCTGCTTCGTTCCCAGGCACATCCCCATGCAATGGTATCCACTGGAAACATACTTTTTTCATCTGACCAAGCCTAGCCAATTTGGATAAAATATCTAGAATGAGAATTCGTGATTCATCCAACCAGGAAACTGTATTCCACTTATTTATGGTCAAATTCCAATGTTTCCGAGTTTACTCTAGGCGTAGTTGCCATGATTCTTGGTTAGCAGAGGCCCAAGGGTCCGACGTTTGCTTACCGAACTTGGCTTGCCAATGCACACACTACAGAGCCTTGAAATTTTGTTTCATCCACCGAAATCTCCTTATCTCTCCACTCCGTGGTATCCTAGTGGTCAAGGTAACGGATTTGTGGCCGGAGTGTCATGAGTTCGAGCCTAGTACCACTGAAGACCCGCCGTGTAGGGGCAAGATGCACTTTAAATCTGTAGAGAACTCAAACGTCCTCCCGTTGGTGTGGTGTGGAAGTTAGGAGAAGGGACATGCCAGCTTAAGTGTCATCTTCGTCACTTGACCATGGTTCAAAATTATGAGGTCCACCGCTAAAAGACCTCGAGTACTACTTATTCACTTACCACAAGAGACTGTTTCTTATGCATAGAACTAAAAAACCACTGCGAGATTTGAGATTTAACAATATAAAGGACGCCATTCAAGGGATGGAGCGATGCTTTCCGACCCAATCTTCTGAGTTCTACAATGCATGCCTTGTCAGAAGGAAATACATTGTCAAATGAAATGTCAAAAAATATTGAAAGAAATGGATAAATCTGGATGATGGCTATACAAAGAATTATTAGGAATAGCAATTGAAAATAAAACTTCTGTTGCATTTTTTTATTTATAATCAATTTATTATGATACAAGGTGTGACACAAAAAACGAGAGTAAGTGTGTAGCTTGAAAAAAGAGTGGAGTTGGCAACAACTGTTTTGGTGCCGTTGTCTTACGTACCTCTTCTATCCATGTGTCCAGTTTCACCTTAATCGATGACGCCAATTGGGAGTACTACGTTATTGAGTTAACACGTGTAACTAATCACATTCTGCAGGAAAAATGTCGAATCAGCATCAAGTTTCTTGTGAAACTTAAGAAATCATCCACGAAAACATTTCAAATATTTACCGAGGCAAATGGAGATGAAACTTTGTCTCGTGCACATGCATTTGAATAGACTAAGAGGTTTTCAGGGGGAAAGGACAATGTGGAAGATGATGAGCGTGCTGGATGGTCAAAGTAAGCTACAGATCAAAACATTACCAAAATTCGTGGTATCAGTTGGTTCATTCTCACATCAGCGGTAAGACTGTTAATCAACACTACATTCTAAAAAGACTTCTCGAAAAATTAGGGAAAAAAGGCCAGATTCGGTGAGTGGTGGATGGTTGTTGCACCAAGACAATACACCCGCTCACACGGCCCTATTGTTTAAGCAGTTTCTGTTAACAGCAGAAAAAACATTACTATAATGTGGCATATCCTCCTTATTTGCCTGATTTAGTCTCATGTGACTTATTTATTTACTACAATTAAATCTTGTTTAAAGGGAACCCATTTCACCTCAGTTGAAGAGGTTCAGGCAAAAACGGAGAATCTCCAGAAGGTCCTTCCAAAAACATCGTTCCACAACTGTTACCAGCGTTGGCAGCACCGAATGCAGAAGGGAACTACTTTGAAGGTGATAACGCCACGGGGATAACTGATACTTCACGTGCAATGATTTAATGGACGAGTCTCGTTTTTTTTTTGTATCACACCTCCTCGTACACTCTTGTATCACAAACGTAAATGCATGAGAATAATACTCACGGATACATCTTGGTAATTAAATGTCAAAAACATGTGATTGAAAATTAATGGTAACCTTTGTGTAAAATCAGAATATTTACCTTATATATCTTATTACAATATACCAGAATTATACCTTATTATAATAGAACCTTTTTTTTCAAAAATATAAGGTGGAACAAACCTGTGTGTATTATGAAGCGGAAAAGAATTCTAGAGAAAAGTAAATCACGAGACAACAGAATTTCAATAACTGTAATAAAACAATCACATCCGATGGCAAAAAATGCCAGTCAAAAGTTTATTGTTGTTTACAGTTAATAAGACAAGTGTCACTGAGAAAGAGCACTCTTGTGTGTTGGAAAAAAAGTTTAAAAAATGATTGACAGAAGAACTAGCGAATATAAAAAGGTATTGATTTAACATCTGTATACGAGTTTCGAGTATCCAGCTGCTATAAACTCATAACAAATGTTTTTTCTACGAATTTCAGGAATTCTTAAAAAACAAGGCCTGAAGTTTGCAAAAAGGAGTGAACTTTATTATTATCGTTGTTCCCTGTAAAAAGTCCAGTATAAACTGTCGCAATTAGATGTTTATCAATGCATTGTACATCTGAAGGAAATGTTCCGTTGCAAAGTGTTGATTTAACAATTTTTGAGATTCTATTTTATAATTTAGTATTTTTTGGAATCCTCTCTCTCTCTCTCTCTTGTCATTTTTTTATTTCTCAATTACATTTAAAAAGCAGAGAGAGTATAGTAAGGCGATGCACGTTAATTCTGTCTTTGGTTTGGTGGGGAAGTTAGGAGAGGGGTTACCAGTTAAGATGTCATCCTAGTCACTTAACCATGGTTAAAAATTACGAGGTCTGTCGTTAACGCCCATATTCACCGCTAACCTGACCGCCGGTTAGAGGAAGGAAACCTGGGTTTCACCGAAAACTTAACTCCGATTCAAGTTAAAAAATCCTGACCCAGGGTCACAGCCGGGTTAGTTTTAACCACACATGCGCAGTAAGCGATTTTTCGCGTGTTTACGTTTGCGTTTTCTTGCCGCAAAACACTATATATATATATATACTTTTCTTTATCATTTTATTTTTTAAATTTAAATAACACTGACGGATCTGTTGTGGTGTTCGCGGATTCACCACTCCGTCAGTGTCATTGAATTGCCGCGTTATTTTAATATACACTTCATTTTTTTGTGTGCTACTAACAGCATTTGTTCCCCTACATTCTATTATATGTAAGTATGGCTTCATCAAAGCCAACACCAACTCTTTTTAGTACTGCGTAAAATAAATTTTGTTGGCATTCATTTTAAACAGTTAGCGATACTCGAGGTTAAAAACAAGCTGGCACGAGGCGAATATAGAAATTGTAGCTCCAGCCGGAAGTCACGGGGTTTATTTCAACCAATGGGAATCGACCAGTAAACCCAGGTTAAGAAACCCAGAGTCAAGTAACTGGAGGTCGAAAAAGAGCTGTGAATTGAAGTTCTAACCTATGGTTGACTGCCGGTTACTTAACTCCAGGTTTCATCGCTGGGTTAGGTTAGCGGTGAATACGAGCGTAAAAGCCCTCGAGTAGCTCAATAGTGCAACGTTAATATATATATTCACTCACTCATTCAGCACTAAACTTGGAGTGGATGGATTGATTGATTGAATGAATATTAACGTCACACTGTTCAGTTACACGAGGGCTTTTGGCGACGGACCACGTAATTATGAACCATGATCAAGTGACGTGGACGACACCTGAACTGGCACCCCCTCTCCTAACTAGCACACCACACCAACGGGAGGATATTTGAGCTCTCGACATATTTAACGTGTATCGTTGCCCTACATGGCGGGTCTTTAGAGGTATTGGGCTCGAACTCGTGACAAGGCAAGCCACGACCCGATACCTATACCACTCGGCTACCGAGACCAAACTTGGTGAGGAAGCCAAGTGGTCAAGGTCGTGAATCATAGTTTGTCAAACCACGGGTTCGAGTCCTGGTGCCGTGGAAGATCCGCCGTGAAAAGGAGCTGATGCATGTTAACTTTGTCAAGGTTCTATGTCCTCCAATTAGTGAGGAGTAGAAGTTTGGAGAGAGTGGATGCCAGTTCAGATGTCGTCCTAATCCCTTGACCGTGCTTTAAAATTAGAAGTTCCTTTCGCCATTAACACTCGTGTGCTTTAGATTGCGAGGTAAATTAATCAAACGTTAATTAGTTAAAGTAAACGTTAAATAAAAATTGACACAAAAGTTACCAGAGTGGTCAAATGATCACTTTTTAGAATCCAGTCGTAATTGTTGAATTAAAGAGCTCCCCCCCCATTTTCTGAGTTTACTGCGCGACCTTTTTGGGCGACTTTTACAACTACTCAATTTTTGAATTAGTTTCTTTCTTCTTTCGTTTTTTGTTTCGAAATCACAAATTTATAAGTACTTGTAACTTTTTTCAAGAAAAGATCAGCTGATAGAAGCATATATACATAAATATAGAAACTTCGGTAGGTTTACAAAGGAGGGCATGGTATAGGCAGTGTTTCTCAAACTGTGGGGCGCTCCCCCTTGGGGGCGTGCTAACTCTATGAGGGGGGTGCGAGTATATTGAAAGTCGAAAACAAAAGGTTATTTAAAAAATTATTAATTGACTGAAAGTAAACAAACAAAATACTTCCTGATATAATAAAAATATAAAATACACATTTACACTGATATAATACATTTATAAATGTATTATATTATATGTATATTTTATTATTAATTTAACAATACTAAGTTAAGAACAAGTTTGATAATTATCAGTGGCCCCATGGGCTTATATTAACACTTATCTTGATAATTTGTACGGTTTATAATTAATTCCTTAACTTCCAATTTAAAGTTACGCGATTCGTTTCCCAATGCCACCCTTTTTCACGTAGATGAGTATGTTTTGATATTTTTTTAGAGGGGAAGAGAAAAGGAATATAAATAAGCAAAAATCCTCTGAAATAAGTAAATCCTTCGCAAACACTGTCAAGGTCCTTTTATTGCATTCCAAAGCCTTCGGAATAATTTTATGGATAGCACTGCACAGAAAAGATCGTACTTCGGAAAGACGTATATATACGTTCATAAAATTAATACTTTAGTTGAGAAAGACGTTTATATACGTCGGTGGCATATAAGAGGTTAAAGTCGTATTGTAGCTTTAGTGTCAAAGTATATTGTTATTGAATTCAATACATTGTTATTATATAAAGGGGGCGCGATGAAAATGATGATTGAATAGTGGGTAGCGCATATTGAAAGTTTGAGAAGCACTGGCATAGAGAATTCACTTGAGGATGAGACTTTAAGTAATAGTTGTACTTCCTATGGGTGTTGAACGTTCAGTGTAAACGCCGAATGGACAGTCAACACGGAGAAAATAGTCATCGATTTTTATACTCAGCTTATATACAAATAAGTTTTATCAAGCTCCATTGGCGCAGGGGCTTAGGCAGTAACATAAAGTTCGAGTAGCGCAATCGGTCACCTGTTTTTCCAATTAATTTAATTATTTTTACAATTATACATATTTAAAGAAGTCTTATTAAATATTAAATTATATTTTATGTAATTATTGTGTATTTTAAAAAGTAAAATAGTTGCTATAATTATATAAAATATTTATAATTTAATATTTTCTAATACTAATATTCTACATGATGATGATTTTATTAAATTAATTTTATGTTTAGCTGTTTTATATGCACAGTTCATTTAATTATTTTTACAATTGAATAAATGAATAAAGTTGAATATCAAAATTTTCTTGTAAAATTAAAGCTGAAATAGTTTCAGTTAAGAATTACAACTAAAAATAAGGAAACTGATATTTATAAAATAGAATAAGAAACTTTTTTTTGTATTTTCATTTTTAATTAAATATTTTTATGTAATTTAAAACATATAATACAAAAAAATTATTCCAAAATTTTTTTTTCAATTTATTTATTGTTTTCCATAAAACTACTTTATGTTTAATTCTCTACTTTGCTTATAAACAGAGGTCTCGGTAGCCAAGTGGTCAAGGTATCGGATCATGGCTGGCGTGTCATGAGTTCGAGCCTAGTACCACTAAAAACCCGCCGTGTAGGGAAGCGATGCACTTTAAATCTGTCGAGCGCTTAAACGTTCACGTGCCCGTTCAGGTGTCGTCTTCGTCACTCGACCATGGTTCAAAATTAAGAGGTCCGACGCCAAAAGCCCTCGTGTAGCTGAACAGTGCGACGTGAATATTCACTCACTCACTCATTTATAAACAACACTCACACACAAAATTATTCCAATTCTTAAATATTTTTTACGTTCGGGGAATGTTTGCCATTGCCTATTGTTCGATAAATCGTTTTAAATCATTGATATAAACTTTTCTCAAAGTGATAGTAGTTGAAAAATATGCGTCTGTGGTTGTCATAGGAACAGACATTCATTCTTTGTTCTTATTGGTTATTAGTGATGGTGGATTTGTGACAGGCTAGCATTTAAGAAGCGAGCAAATTGTTTAATAGGCTTTTTTAAAAATAATATCCAAAATTCTCATTTTCACTACAGAATATAATAGAGTGAGTATTACTTTTTTTTAACTTGTAAGAGTAAATATCAAACTTGAATTTTTGTTTTTATTGAGATTAGAGTGTTTTTTAATTAATATACTTTTATCTCAATAAATTTGATAATATTTTATCTTCTTTGCATCCTAAGAAATTTACTCTCTTAGTCGTTAATTATATATTTTCTTATTTATAGTTTTTAATATCTGTAACGAAACAAACTAAATGCCAGAAAATTCCTTAGAATGAAGAAAAAGAGAAAGAATTTTTCAAACTCTGTGATATAATTTTTATTATAAATGCCACTCAGTAGCGCACATAGGAATTTTCCAAGGGGGAAGGAGTACAGGGTCGAAAGTTCACTATTCTCGTATCTTGCTCCAGTACTCCGCCCAACATATTCTTTTGATTTTGTCGGATTTCGGGAACAAAAAAAAGTAAAAAATTAATGAACAATTAGCATTAGTTAATAAAATTAAACATTAATAACAAATAAATAATTAAATTTTATGAGCTATATACATAGGATTATAACCAATCGGAAAATCAAGGACTTTGTGGGGAGTCCTGCCCGAGGACCCCCCCTCCCATTCCTTGTGTGCACCACTGATGTCACTTTATATAATTGAATTACTAAAATGTAAAAAATTATCCCGTATTTTTCTATATTTTTACTTTTTATTATTTACAAATGTTTGATTTTTATGGAGTTGGATTTTTTTTTCACCAGTTTTTGTGTTTTGAATCAACTTATGACTTGAACTATCCGATGTAATTTCAAGTCTTTTATATTCATATTACCAAGCTATCCATATTTATGTTATAATTTTTCTCAAATTATTTCGAATTTTATATTTAATTTTGATATTTACTTAAGTCTGTACTTCTCAAACTTTCAATTGTTGCGATCCAATTTTCAGTCTTAATTTTCTACGCCCCTTCAACCAAACAAAGGACTGCGGTAGCCCAGTGGTCAAGGTATTGGATCATGGCATGCATGTCATGAGTTTCGAGCCCAGTACCCCTAAAAACCCGCCGTGTAGAGCAACGATGCACGTTAAATCTGTTGAGAGTTGAAACGTTCTCCCGTTGGTGTGGTGTGGTAGTTAGGAGAGGAAGGGGTGGGGTGCCAGCTCAGGTGTCGTACGACACTTGACCATGGTTCAAAATTACGTGATCCGTCGCCAAAAGCCCTCGTGTAGCTGAACAGTGTGCGACGTTAATATTCACTCACTCACGCACTTACTCCAACGAAACAATAGCAATGTATTGAATTCAATAAAAGTATTCCTTGACGTAAATCTACAATACTAATCTATAAAAAGAAATAAAAATTGAAGTGTCTATTTGTAATTTGAAATTAACTGCTTTTTACTAAATGCATTTAAAAGTATATATACGGTACTTATATAAAAAAAATCAATTTTTCTAAATTTTTATCTCGCTGACTGTCTCTCTGTTTCTTCCGGCTAATCTCTGAATCGGCTGAACCAATTTTGACGGAACTTTTACTGGCAGATAGCTAATGTTATAAGGAGTAACGTGGACTGTTTTTGGTTTAGAAAAATATTAGGGTTCCGCGAAAACAAAATTAAAACCAATGAAATAGTGAACAATATCCGATTCAAATAGGGATTCTTTATTTCAATAGAGATTATTTATTTGAATAGGAATTATTTTTGTTCAATAGGGATTATTTTGTTTTATTGGCCTGCGGTCCCAGAACTCGTGAACTGTCTCAATGATTTCTAGGTCAATCTTTTTTGTTTGATTAGGTTGCTGCCACTCCTAATAAGTTCGATATTATTTAGTATTTGTCTCATATTTGTTTATTCACTTTGAATCTGGCAACAGAATTTTAGTTAAGTAAGTTTATATATTGAAAACTGTAAATAACCTCTTATTTATTCTGCGTAATATATATAATATAATAATATTCAATTGAATAATATTTATATTGCGTAATATTTATATTGATAATATATAATATAGATTTTACATATAATAGTTTCTCCAGTTACAAGGTATCTTCTATTTTTCTACCGTTGCGTACTTCTTAATTCAAATTGTTTCTTTACATTTTCGCTGTTTTCTAGCAATGAGACCTTTAAGTAATAATTAGAAATCAGTGTTAAACGGAGTTAGAGGAGAAAATAGTTCAGTTTTTTTATTTACATTGAAATTGATAAAATATTTATAGGTTATTTTATTTAGTTAAGTACGTAGGGAATTGTTTCTAAAATAAATATTTTTAAATATTGTTGTTTTAGTCCGAGAAAGGGGTACACCAAATATTGTCTATAGAGAGATTTTTCAATAAACTTTTAATTTTGTATAAAGAGAGATTTTTCAATAAATTTAATTTTGTATATAGATTTTTCAATAAATTTAATTTTGTATATAGAGAGAATTTTCAATAAATTTAATTTGTATATAGAGAGATTGTTCAATAAATTTAATTTTGTATATAAAGAGATTGTTCAATAAATTTCATTTTGTATATAGAGAGATTGTTCAATAAATTTAATTTTGTATGCAGAGAGATTTTTCAGTGAATTTAATTATGTATATAGAGAGATTTTTCAGTAAATTTAGTTTTGTATACAGAGAGATTGTTCAATAAATTTAATACGTAAAACCAAATATTAACCCGCACAGAGTCTATAACTTAAAAAATATTACCAATTAAACTGCTGAGAAGCAAATACTTCTCGTTCCAAATAAGACCCTTGAGTAACAACATTCTTTTACCGTAGCTTGTAAAGGTCATCGAAACATTTCTGGAATCCATTTTTAGACATGTCCTTTAATTCAACCTGCGATGCACTTTTAACTTCATCTACAAATTGTTCTTCGTTTAACATGCGGGGGAACGATATGTTGATGCACTCTATGTATGTCCTGAGTCAGTATTCATTGACATGTGGCCGAGAATATCCTTACTGATTCTGCTATTTTTTGCCTATTCTTACATACCGCCGCAGAAATCTTTTCGATGTCTTCAGCGGTGCGGAAAGTCAGCGGATGTCCAGAGCGTTTGTCGTCTTCGAAAATTACCCGGCCTTTTCTCTGAAACGCGTCAATGTCCCTCTAAAGTTTGTGTTCGCGATAATGTATCACAGCCATACACCTGCTTTAAAATTTAGTAGCCTCCATAGCACTTTTTTCCACACGAACAAAAAAGTTAATATCCATTATCCGCTTAACAAACGCAATTACGTTTAATCACCGACGACTAAATGCATTCGCCTACAAAATGCGATGCCTTGGCGAGCCACCGACCACATGATTTGGAACTAACTTTTTTTAAAAAAGGGGAAGAATGCAAAAACACAGACATGTTATTGAAGTCGCTCCGCTGCAAAAAATTTCTATGTTATCGGCTCAACCCAGGAATTTTTGAATCCTACTTCTTTTTTTGTGATGAAGCCAGTTCTACTGGGGAGGGGGAAGTCTGTAACCTCAACAGAGTGCGTCCCCAGAGGGTGGATAGGGGAATGCCTCCATTGGTTTTTCCAATGGATGGTTGGAGGGAAATAAAATACCCCCTACGGACCAACAGGCAGAAGTCCAACCTCTGGAGGCTCTGGCAACCCCACCTTCCATGAATTGTGCTAAAATGAACTAGGTATTACAAGTTTACAATGAAATGGGTCTTCTCTAGCAGCTGCCACATGACGAGGCATAAATTCAACAAGTTTGTGGAAGCGCTCTACGGAGCTTGCCTAACTTCGACTAGAGCTGTTCATAATTCAGTAAAGATCACTAGATTTCAGTGATGTACTTTTGCATCTTTCTCTAAAACATCCCAAATTGTCTTCATAGAATTTAAGTCTGAATTTCTAGGGGACAATTCATGACAGAAAAGTTACAAAATTATTCATCCAAACAGGCAGTAGCCAAATGCGACTTTTTCAGGCGCAGTTGTGTCGTTGGAATACTTCATTTCCATGTTCATGGCAGGACAACATAAACAGATGGAAATGGACGGATGCCCAATAACTCTAAGTTCCGAATCGATGGGATTATAATACAAGTACCAAAAATCCCCCAAACAATCAAGAGAAAACATTCCAGACTAGGATTAAGTTTCTATATTATACAGTTTCAGCCTCAACTGAATCCTTTCGGGCTTTGATTTTTTATCGGACAGTTAAACCTGCACATGATTAAAATATAAAAATTTCCTTAAATATATTTTTTAAAGTTGACATTAAATTTAAGAAAAAAATAAAAGGAGATACCTGACAAAACTGGGAAAATACTTGAAAAGAAAATTGAAAAATCAGAAAACCTAAAGTGAGCGAAGCTCTGTTCAACCAATCTGGACGCAGCTACCGAATAAAAAGTCGTCTGTCATTTCTCGTGGCATACCATCACACGAAGATCTTTTATTTGTACAGGTAAACGCGTTAGTCGAGTTGTCATGATCACAAACTCATGGCTGCTGGGCCAAGAGTTCAAGCCCTTGTGCTACTGAATACTTATTATGTAGAAGGGCGGATACACATTAAATCTGTCGTGAAAAGTTCTCACGTTGGTGTGGTATGGAAGTTTGGAGAGGGGTATGGCAATTTAGGTGTCATCCTCATGAAGTTAGGTTACTTACCTGAGATTCAAAACGATGAGTTCCGTCGCTAATAGCTTCGAGTTACCTTAGATTGAATTATTGATTTAAAAAATCAACAAGTTTATCTGTATAGATGATTATAGCGCCATCTGGTGCATTCCAACCAAAATCACTATTTTTTGTTCTTCCTTGTATAAAAATCGGACTACTATTTCGATACGGAGGGAATATTTAACTTCTGAAGTGCTGTCGGTGTTATATTCATCTCGCTCAATCCATGCGTTATGTGCCCCGGTCGTATACATCCTTCCTTCCGAGATTCCATTCTTTTCTTTGCACTGCTATCTGTAAAACTATTCCGAAGGTTTTGAAATGCAATATAATGACCTTGGCAATGTTTGTGAAGGATTTACTTATTTCATAGAAAAATTTGCTTATTTGTGGCTTTTCCCCAATACTCCACACTCGCTGGCCTATGTGAAAGGCGGTGGCACTGGGTAACGAATCACGAACTTTTAATCGGCAGTTAAAGGCTTAATTTACATTATAGGTTTCATCACAAATAAAAGAGGAGCAATAAACAATGCTAAACGTAACAAAATAACTCGAAATAATAAAAGAAAAAAATGAAAGGAAAATGTAAGACATTTTTATAAAGACAGCTAAATTTACCTTTGATTCGAAAAAGAAAACCGAGTGCATCTACAAAATAGTACCATCACTGGAAATTTTTTTTGATAAAATGCGAAGAAGAAAAGGAAAAAGAATTCCTTGGAAAATGGTTTGTTATACACTCATGGACAAAAAAATTAGCGCACCAAGAAGAAGTCGTCAAAATGAAACGAAATTTTAAATACGTAATGACTATTTTGATATAAGTAAATGATAAGAAAAAAAAAGGATAATTTATTTCAGAGAAAAAGTCAAAAGAACGGAGGATTTAATACCCTGTTGAACCCCCTATAGAGAGCATGCACGATAGGATACGATCGAGCATTGAGGCATACAAGTTCTGTATGATGTCTTGAGACATTTCGTTCCACATTTACTGTAACCTTGCCTCTAGTTCGTTCAAACTCGTGGGATGCTTAACTCACCGTCCCAAATGGTCCTAGATATGCTCGATTGGAGACAAATCTGGGGATTGGACAGGTCAAGGAAGGGTAGTAACAGTGTGGAGACAGTCTTGTCTCCCTTCTTCCCTTGATGTGTGAAGCCGAGCATTGTCTTGTTGAAAAATGGTTCCTGGGAGCTGTTGCATGAGCGGCAATACACGTGGTTGCAGGATATCATGCACATACCACTGGGCTGTCATGGTGCCACGGATCAATACTAGGGGTGACTGTGTATTGTAGGCAATGTCACCCCATACCCCCACACCAGCTGTGAGAGCGGTGTGTCACTGAAAAGCAAAGGCAGGATTGAAGCGGTCACCACAGTGTCTCCACACACGAACACGATTGTCATCACTGCTGAGATTGAATCTCGATTCGTCTCTAAATACGACCTGGTTCTATTCCGTTTCAGTCTAGTTTCCTCGTTCGTGG
Organism: Trichonephila clavipes; assembly: GCA_019973935.1. Classification (NCBI taxonomy): domain Eukaryota; kingdom Metazoa; phylum Arthropoda; class Arachnida; order Araneae; family Nephilidae; genus Trichonephila; species Trichonephila clavipes. The sequence continues at coordinate 86,806 of BMAU01005519.1, forward strand.
CACCACTCCAAATGGAAGAGTCGACGGGTGGGCGTTAAGGACAGCACGCGTAATGGGCGCCACGATCCCAAATGTCCTACATCCAGGCACCTTTGTATGGTTCGAGAAGACACAGGGCCCGTAGTGAAGGTGCTACCTGAGCCTGGATGGCGGCCGATAAAGCAGTTGGCTGTACATGTGCTTTTCTTACGATGTGGTGGCCTCGACGATTGGTCTGCCAAAGGCGTCCTGAGCTTGGTCTTCGTGTAAATGGCATCTCTCGGATACACTGGTCCCTACACTTCCTCACAACACAATCAGAGTGGCTTAATTGATGAGCTACTCTCCTACGTGACCACCCAGCTTCAATCATGCCGATGATTCTCCCCCTCTCAAACTGCGACAGCTGCTCATATTGTCTTCGAAAATGGCGTAATGGCATGTCTACCTCAGCTCTTCCTTTATAAACAATTCAGCACACTCGAACAGGCTTTGGTTACCTGACGACGTTAAACGCCCTCCACCGGCTATACGTAATGTACAATCACGCTGCATTTCTAATCATTTGCATATCCCCACGACATATATCTTCATGCCAAGTTTCGTTACGATCCCGTAATTATTTCTTGGTGCGTTAATTTGTTTCTATGTGAGTATATAATATTACTTTCTTATAAAATAATGTATCATTATTTCGAAAAAATATCACATTCATATATCACAAAATTGTTCACAACCTTACAAACAAATAACTATAATACACTGCTGGACAATTGCTAAGGACGGATCACAAATTGCTATGTAGCAAAACATTAAGCGAGACATGAGGCCTAGTAGGATAAAATATAGTTGCCACACTGTTCAGACATTAGAATAAAGAATATTTATTGTTCTGGAAAGTACAAAAGCTGTGAAACATCTGAAAGAGAAAAAAAATGTTCATTTGATCTGCGTACGGAAAATGGAAAAATGCATCTAAAAATCAGCAGGCACCTTAAAGAGAGGTATCAGTACGGGATATGTCCACCGTGGAGTGTGATGCAACATTCCACACGTCGTACCATACTTTGCACAACATTATCCAGCAGCTGTTGAGGCAATTTATCCCATTCCTCTGTGAGTGCACGGATGAGGGTGTTCTTGTTTGTCGGAGGATAGTTTCGACCAGAAACTTGCCTCCCCAAAGCATCCCACACATTTTCAATGGGGTTTAGATCTGGAGAACGCACTGACCATACGAGACGTTGAATACCCTCGCTGTCTAGACAATCCTGAACAGCGAGTGTTCGATGACATGTTGCGTTGTCGTCCATAAAATCAAATTTATCACCGACCGCACCATGGAAAAGACGAACATGAGGAAGTAGAACTTCATCAATGTATCGTTGACCCGTCATAGTCCCATTCGCAACCACATGTAGGTGCGTGTGGCCATTGATCATGATGCCGGCTCACACCATGATACTGCATGTCGGATATCGGTCCTTTTCCTGGATATTTTCTGGACGATAAGCAGTACCACTCTCGCGCCAGATCAGTTGGCGTCTACAATCCGATGACAGACTGAACCTACTCTCATCTGAGAATAGTACGCATGCCCAGTCCTGTTCAGCCCAATTGTGATCCTCACGACACCATTGCAAACGGGCAGTACGGTGCTGTCTGGTCAATGGGACACACACAACAGGTCTGCGTGCGTATAGTCCTCCTCCCCTCAAACGTCTGGGAACAGTTTTTCGGGAGATCTGCTTTCCTGAGGCAGCGAGAAACTGATTTGCCACCTGCTGAGCTGTGGTGCGCCTGTTCCTTTTTGCTGATAGGACGATATATCTTTCTTCTGCAGGCGTCGTACTTCTAACACGACCTCCCCCGTGCCGTCTACTACACATTCCAATAGTTTTAAATGACCTCCACAGCCGTGAAACAACGCTGTGAGCGATGTCGAACTCCCTGGCAACATCTGTTATTTTTCGCCCTTCTTTTATCTTTCCAATAATTCGGCCACGCATAAAATCATCTATGTGATGTCGGGAAAACATGCCAAAAATTTTAAGTTCGTCTATTAAATCTTTCCTGTAAAACTTTGACTTGAAACAACAACTGTCCACACGCGTCAAAACCTTTAAAGCTCTTACGAACGCTATCACGTGATGAACAGACGTGGAAAAAAAATTTGCATACTCATACTTCTTACTAATATCCCGCACTTATTCTAATTTTCCACATTTTGCTTCCTTTCATTTTGTGGTTGCTATGGATGATAATGTTATCCGTCCTTAGCAATTGTCCAGCAGTGTATATATATATATATATATATATATATATACATATATAAATTTTTAAAGTTATTTGTTTGTAAGGTTGTGAACAATATTGAAGAATAATAAACAAATAAAAGATTTTTTTCTTAACTCATTCAGGCTGAACTCATCCAACCATGTCTTGGAATCCAGCGCCATCTGAAACCTATAAATTTATTAAACATAAAAAATGAAATTTGAAAATCATTTAAATGGATACCAATTAATCTCAAAGCATAATTTTCACTTCCAACGTACACGCGGTTTTTTATAGTAAACTCCCCCAATTAGAGAACACAGATCTAGAATAAGTTATCGCTATTTACATTCTTCTGTCAAATGTCACTTTCCCTTCGAAACTTACTTTTGATCCTTGAGAAGATAAGGAGAGAGAGAGATACTGATATATCTCAATATATATTATCACACTCAGTTCTATTATCATCATCTATCATTTTATTCTCTTTTCATAATTTCTCTATTTTTTTTCTTTTAACTTGCGGAATTAATTTGATAGAGAAAGACGCAAATTGATTCAAAAATTCAACTCGTAAAAGAACATTTTATTATACTTACCCTTAAGCGGACAATTTCTTTGCCCAAAATGTTAAAAAAAAGCATATTTTTTGTTACATATAACTAAGTATAATACTTAACAGAATGCGAAAAAGGAAGATTCAAAGTAAAAGTTTCACACTACTTTTTATTTTTTAATTGTAAAACATAAAACCCCTAAATGTTTGCTTTTACAAGTACATTCTACTTGCTATGAAAAAGGTTTCATATATAGCTTCAAAGAATTTCTCTACTACTTCCAAAAAAATTTCACGCTCGTACCTCTTTTACAAACGTTTAAAGATTTTGTGTAAGTCCATATATATACATTGCAATGGGAACAGAGATAATATCAGCTTTTTTGTATCATCTTTCAATTTTTATTTCTTCTGAAGCAACGAACTGCACATTTCTTTGCCAATCTTTGTTCTTTATCCAATATTTTCAAGAATCTAAATTTCTGCCGTCAATGAAAAATTTCCTCCTTCACCACAAAAAAAAATCCCAGATGAGGAGTATTTCAGGAGTATTTATAGTTGCAACTCTCACCTCTTGATATAAAAAGGATATACATTATAATTTCAAATTTCTACTAATGTCTAAAATAGAAATAGAAAGATTTTTTTTGCGCTCACTTAACCCAATAATCAAGTGGATTTCCACCAAAGCAACTTTCAGTGGATCTCTACTCCATGAGAATACAAATAAGCATGCGTACTAAATTTCAAGTCTAAATCTAACAGAGCAAAAGTGGAATTTTTACCATCAATACACCCCGTAACCCCGTTTAAAGCATTCTTAGCGGATTCCAAAACAACAAAAGACAAACAAAGATTCAACAAAAGAAACATGCAAACCAAATTTTATTATTATAGTCCTAGTAGTTCGAAAACACGAATTTTGTCTATCAATACGCCTCAATAACTCTCCCTGCTCCCCCCTGGAGTTGATTTCTGTAAAATCCAGTCTTAGTGAAACTCTATTCAACTAAAGAAACGTTCTCAACAAATTTCATGTAAATGGGTTAAATTCAAAAACAGGAATTTTCTATAACTCTCCTTAACCCCTCGCAATTCCACTCCTTTGGGGGTCGGTTTTCGCAAAACTCGTTGTTAGAGGAACTCTATTCCATGAAAGGAATATACTAATTTTCAAGCAGGTGGGTCTAATAGTTAAGAAACGGGAATATTTATCTTTAACGTCGTCCCTTAATCCCCCTCAGTGCCCCTTGGGGATCAGTTTTCCCCAAACTTTTTCTGTAGCAGATATCTATTCTATGAAAGGAGTCTGCTTATCAAATTTCAAGACTGTACGTCTAATAGTTTAAAAATGGAAATAATTATCTAAAACTCCCCTTAAGCCCCCACAACGCCACTTAGAAAGCGATTTTCACAAAACCCATCTTATAGTGGATCTCTACTCAATGAATGGAATCTACTTACTCAATTTCAAGATTTTTCGTCTAACAGTTTAAAAAAGGAGATAATTATCTATAACGCCCCTAAATTCTCCGCAACGTCACTTGGGGGTCGATTTTCACAAAACCCATTTTGTAGCGGAACTCTACTCCAGGAAAGGAATCCACTTACGAAATTTCAAGACTGTCCGTCAAACAATTTAAGAACGGAAATGATTATCTATAACGACCCTTAAGCCTCTGCAACGCCACTTGGGATTTGATTTTCTCAAAACTCCTTTTCTAGTGGATCTCTACTTTATGAAAAGGGTAATCCGCTTACCAAATTTCAAAACTGTACGTCTAATAGTTTAAAAAGTGAAATAATTATGTAGAACGCCCCTTTGGCCCCGCAACGCCACTTGGAAGTCAATTTTCTCAAACCCCACTTTGTAGCGGATCTTTGTGTCATGAAAGGTATTTGCGTACCAAATTTCAAGACTGTAAGTCTAATAGTTTAAAAATGGAAATAATTATGTGTAACCCCCCTTAGGCCCCCGCAGCGCCACTTCTGATTTGATTTTCACGATACTCATTCTGTAGCGGATATCTACTCTATGAAAGGAATCCGCTTACCAAATTTCAGGACTGTGCGTCTAATAGTTTTAAATTAGAAATAATTATGCATACCGCCCCTCAAGCGTCCTGAACGCCCCTTGGAGGCTGATTTTCATAAAAATCATTTTATCGAGGTCCTCTACTCTATGAAAGTAATCTGTGTACCTAGTTTTTCAAGACTGTACATCTAATAGTTTAATAATGGAACTAATTATCTATAAAGCCCCTTAAACTTCTGAACGCCCCTTGTGATTCGATCTTTGTGAAATCCGTTCTTAGCTGATGTCTACTCCATGAAAGGAACCTGCCTACCAAATTTCAAGTCTGTAGGTTTAATAGTTCCGGAGATATCGTGATTACTCAGTGAGTCACTTTTCTCCTTTATATAGATAGATGAAATCAAACCGAAGTATTATCAACTAATTTTTATGCTCTTAAGGTTATTCTTATTCAATATTATGAGTTATTATTTATACGGATTTATATATAATGAATCTGAAAAATATTTTGAACCCTAAAGTATGATATGCAAATACAATGCTAATAACAAACTCACCAATTTAAAAAATTTCGAAATATTAAGCACTTTCTTCACAACTACAACCTTGTTTTCACAGATACGAATATCAGAATACGTGTACAGTATCACTTTGAGCTGTAATAGAATAGTTTTAGCCCGCTTCCTTGGATGATTCACATATTTTATCACTTCGCTTGATTGTAAAATGCAACTTTCTATTTATAGTCAAATTAATTTTGCCCACTAGGGGGAGACATAAAAACCAAAACGTATTCTATTTTGCTATGAACATATAGTGGATACAATTTTAAAAAAGTTCTAGTAAATACCGAAAAACCAGTATTTAAACTTGTGAATACCGGTATTTGGTATCCCGGTATTGCAATCCCTACTATGAAGGAATATTTAATATATTAATATAATTTAGGGACTAAAAATGTGAGAAAAGAGTTAAAGCACGAGGACTCACCTCCTCCTAAAAAGACAAAGGCGCAGAGGCCTTGCTATCTGTTTTGAGGGACAGTCAGGGAGTCATCTTAACCTTTTAACGGGCTATTTATTTCTAGTAAAGGTGTATTAAAATATTCGGGGAATTGAGATTGATTTAAGAAGAGAAACTCATTTAGCAAAATAGATAAAATTAATTTTATTTTTAACACCACCATCTTGGTAGTAAGTATATTTACCACTGCCCATTGGGCTCATTAAAAAGTAGGAATTTAATGCTTTGCATTTCTTTTTTGTTTTATATTTATAAAAGATATTTTTTAAATACTGCAAACTGGAAAAAGATTTGTATGTTATATAAAGGTTTTTTTTATTTATAAATGACAAATTACAATGTTATTTTTCATGAAATTGCCAGATCGATGAGGATGCTTTTAATTCTGTTACTATGTGGGGGAGGGAATACGTAACAAAGTGTGTAAGAGTTTATAATTTTCTTAATTTTCGGAAGTTATTAATTGATGAAAGCACAAGTGAAATATAATAAAATAGCTTACTATGGAAATTTAAAAATTAATGCAGTTGGTTGTAAGTATACGTACCACGGCCTTAGAAAGAGTTAACAGACTATCTAGAAAAGCGTTAGACACCAAGGATGAATAGTTCAAATTTGTGAGGGGCCAATTAGGAGATGTTAAAATTGGTCATGTGCACGCTACAACTAAAATAAAATATTTATTACTGAGGTGTAGTTACAGTATTTGTAATAAAGATCACATACCAATCACTGCCAGTCAGCGCGGGGTTCATGTTACCCTCGGGCCGTATGTTGTGCCCTCCTTGGTTAGACCATCAACAATACTTATTACTACAATGCTAGACAGAATGAATGATGCTCTGAAGAAAAAACGCGACGTGATATGATCACCAAGGGCATTCATATTTTTCTCGACGATACACTGGTTTATTTATCTTGAGGCGGGGATGAGAAATCAGAGCGAAATGGCTGAAAGTTTTCGTCAATCTTACCTCAAGCGACTTCTTACAATTTTCAGAACTAAGGAAACTCACTTTAGAGCCAGAGATTTGACAACAAAAGTGACTTCATTCAAGTAAAGGAATAAGGATATTCACACAATTTGATCTTCTTAGTTTTACGATAACGCTCTTCAAGAGATCAAGAAACAAACACTGGGAAAAATGTATAACTCTTTGTGGTAACTATGTAGAGAAGTCTTAAGAAAAGCAAAGTTTATATATTTGTATGTTTAGTAATAATCAAGACTTTATGATATTTGCAACCATCTGTACCAAGGATTAAAAAAGAGTGTGTGTGGTAGTGTGTGTGGTGGTGTACTTATTTATAAATAGTACAATAAAGGGGTTAGAGCTAGTAGGATAGAAGTACATCTAATAGAATACATATATATTGGAAACTTGTTCCCTAAAATACGCTTGAATAAAATTAATGTTGAAAATATACATTTGACTTAAAGCTAGTTAGACTTACGTCATCTCTGATTCCATCCTGAAGAAATTAGAGCGCCCAACTGTGTGCTGCCCGTATCAGCACTGGTCTATAAATATAGTTCTCCTTCCAAAATAATTATTTTTAGGCAGATTTACAATCTTTTCTAAATCGCTGTTGTTGTTGATACTAATGCCACCTGTCTGACGTAGTCAGATCGAGGCCCACGGAATTCATCGTGGCAAGGGGCTAGAAGTACGCCTGTCGTTGGCCTTGAGCACCATACAGTACGATTGACAGTACAATTTAGCTCGGCGAAATTTCCCGAAGGGACAATAGATGGCAACACTAACTATCTTCACCTGCATTGAACTGAAGGGATTCAATTTCTGCATTGAACTGAAAGGGAGGCAAATATTCTCCAGCGCTCGTGACTCAGCCCACAGGACTTCGGGCCCACTGATTTAACGAGCACGTACTCCGTGTATACTCGGAGGGTATCTGGTGGCATCGGGCATCGAACCCAGACCTTCCGGTCTGGAGTCCGACGCTCTAATCACTAGGCTACCCACGACCCTCTATATCGTAGATAAGTCGGACTGGTTAAAAATTTTAATAAACTATCTAGCTTCGGCCAACAAAACAAAACGTCTACGTACCTGAATAACTGGAAAAGACATACAAAGGCTAAAGAAAAACAATCCTTTGAGTCTTACTGGAGATGTAGAGCCCTACTTACTAAAATGTAGCTTGAATCCATTGGAGGGACTTTTCAGAGTCTATTTCCCTTTTAACCTAAATTCCCTTGTCATTAAGAAAGATTTTGTCCCTATCCATCTTAGACATTTAGCATTAGAGGTTATTAACAGCATCTCCAATGATACATTCAAGATTTATACTGATTTCAGCAAAATGTCTGTCCAAGCGGGTTGCGTTATCCTTATTGATACTCCCCACCCCAGGAAAAAAAATTGACAGTTTTCAGATCAGAAGTAAACTAATAGCTATGGAGACGCATTTGAGGCTATTCTATTTAAAAAGAAATATGGTGATTTTTGGATTCTCACCCATAGTCGTAGTTTACTTCAACACTTAAGTAAATTGTTTTTTGTTGGTGATAAAACCAGTCTCTTCATCCTGTGGAGAGACTCCATCAGTGTATCCCATCTAATATCAAACTTTACGGCAATGAAATGGTGGACAAACTAACGAAGGAGAGCTGTAATCTTCCAACTCCCCCTGCTTCCACTCTTATTGATTTGGAATTATACTAGCTGAAAAAAATCCTAAAATTTAGTGGAGTGGAGGATGCCTTCCACTCATCATGGATATAAGAGTAATGAACCTGGTCTGGCCCTAGCTCTCAAATGTGACAGATACTCCCTGATTATAATCTCACGTCTTGCAAGTGGTCCCTTCAAGCACTTCTCTTTTTCATGGAACAAAAAAGATCTGTTCCATTTGTACATAATGTCAAAACAACCAAGATTATCCTAAGCATATAATGAGTTGTATAGACTTCACAAGTAAAGATAATATATATGGATTCTCTTCATGTGTTCGACTTTGTTAGAGTCAACTATCTGTTGTTGTGACTAATGCCACCTGCCTGACGAAGTCAGATCGAGGCCCACGAAATTCTCGCGGTTGAGGGCTAGAAATTTTACTCCTGTCATTAACCTTAGATTTGAGCACCAAGCAGGTGACAGTACGATTACCAGCGATCTAATGGATCTTGTCTGACTTTGCTAGACTCTGGAGAGTTAGAAGCAACAATAACAGCAGTCATGTGACATATAAGACATAAAGGAACCTACTTGGTACTAGACTAAAAAATTCTCTCTCATAAGCAAGGTAAGTCAAAATAAATATAGCGATTACAAACTTTTATCGTTATCTAAAGAAGCTAGTAACAGCCTCCGGACAGAGGTGATCCCTTTTGTCTAGTGGATATGTTGCTAGGCTACGAACCCGAAGGCCGCGTCTAAACACTACAAACTTATAACTATTTAATGGAAGAGAATTTATCGATAAGATTTACACCGAATGTAGATGGAACTTCAAAACCTTGCATACATATGTCATAGACGTTCTATGCCATTGCCCTTGGTCGCACGGATAACATCTAAGCGGAGCTCCATTTCACGGCATACATTCTGAGCCATTTGTGCAGTCACTGACGCAAGAGCATAAAAATGCACGTATTATCAGTTTTTCAATTGTTTTGGGCATGGGAAACATGTACACACACCCTGTGTCTCACATAACCCCATAAAAATCGCACGATCCTGTGGTCTAAGTGATCAAGGGCAGAAGACATAATCGACATCTCTATTCCAACCAATCCAAAGTTTTGCAAGATGTTGGTTGAAAAAAGTGCGATCCTCCGTACCCCAGAGTTTGGGGGTGCTCCATCTTGCTAAAAAATGTAATCCGTGGTATCAGAGTTTAGCTGTGGCATTGACTATAGCTGAAGCAAGTCAAGGTAAACATTTGATGTAACACTTCCTTCACAGAAGAAAAAAAAAGAGGGCCGTAAAATTTAAGTTTCCCTTGTCTGTGTGACCAAGGGAAACGACATAGAACATCTATGACGCATGTATACAAAATTTTGAATTCTGTCTATATTCTGTGTAATTCTTTCCATCAAATAATTATAGCCATTAGTAATCGCAATATTCACATTTTGGCTTAACACGTACATATTTTTAATTTGTTCTCGAGTATATTGATATACAAGAAAACTCTGTGATATCGTTTTAATAATTTTCAATGCATTAACATATGAAAATCATGCATATTTTTAAGATTATCTTTTACTTGTACTGTATGTGGATATTTAAAAAAATTGCGATATATTTTTCAAAAAAGTCTTTCTTAAAGGGAACGGTATAAGTCATATTTCTATATAATTGTGTAGAACAAGGGTCTCACACTCAAAGGCTAACTTGGACCAAGCAAGCAAGATTTAACTTTAGTTGGGTATAAAAAAATCAATATTCATAGAAATGTAGATTTATTTCAAATAATACATTATAATAAACATATGTAAAAGAAGAAGGGAAATTTAATGTTTATGCTACTTTCTTTGCATCTATTCTATGCTACTTTCTTTTTCGAGAAAAATTTTTTGCTTCGGTTTGTAGTTTTATTATATACTTGTGTGGTTTGTTTTTTCATTCGGTTTGTTATTTATATATTGCCGGAGTGGGCATTAAGTCGATTGCGATCGACCGGTGGACCGCCAAGACATTTTGAGGTGACCGCCTTCCCAAAGACCTAATAATCATTCCATCGTACGAAGGACTAGAAAAACCGTCTTTATTCGGATCTAAGCGGTCATCGATTCTGAGTAGCGCCCCAAATGTCTCAACAAGATTTTGTGAAAATTGAAAAATAATCTAAAATGGTTTATCGATATCCAATTTTACGAAATTAAAATAAATTTAAAAGGAAAATTAGTAAGAGAGCGAAGTGAATAATTAGTTATTTTATAAGTATTATAAAGTTTTAAATACATGCATAAAGCTGTAATTGCTCTAAATATCCCAACCAATAAATTTTTTGTCCTTCCTTTCTAAGCCGCAACCGATTTTCAGTTGCATTAACATTGAGGAAAAAGTGCGGCTAAGATTCGAGTCAATACGGTATTTAATAAAATACGAAGGAAAAAATCAAATCATAAGAGAAAATTAAGTTGAATAGAAAATTGCCATTTGGAGGTTATTTTAACGAAGAAAATTGTAAAATATTTTTGGTTCCAGGAAAAAGTTCGCTAAATAGAGAAATTCGTAAAATAGAGGCTCGTAAAGTGGAAGTTCGACTGTCTTGTATACTTTCTTTTAGCTCACTACTTCTACGCCACTAGGTGGAACGCAATACCTTGAAAAAATTAGGAGTAGCCCGTACCCTGGAAAAGTCTGCCCACCCCTGATATATTGTGTGCCGATATATTTACCTGGCAGCGAGTTTGACACCTCTGGTTTAGAACAAAATGAAATAAAAAAGTTACTGGACTTTTTTTTTCTCTTTTCGTTAAACATGATTTTTTTCTTTTTCAGGCACACTTCAAAATAATTCCACTATTGGCATATATCTTCTTAGGAGAGAGAGCTTGTACAAGGAAAGAGTACTTGGGCATTGCCAGTTACTCTTAATAAACCAAGATGGCAGTACAGTTCTTCTTTGCCTTGGGTATAGTAATTTCAACGTGCACTAGGATACTAACCCTCACTCAAGCTTTTGCAAATAATGGAATCGACATTATTAAATTCGAAAATTGCCCTTCAAAGAGCAGTTGCAAAGGGATGGGAAATACTACTTATTTTGAGAGAGTTTGTGAATGCGATTCTTGGTGCGAACTTTTCGGTGACTGTTGTGCTGATGCCGGCAGATTTTCCTCTGTACAAATGTCATCTTATACGTGCATGCTGTATGGTACAAAAAACATCCACCAGGGAGTGTACATGATCAACAGCTGTCCAGTTAATTATGAAGATGACGAGGTAAAACGCCAATGCCGAAACGATAACTTCAGCGATCCTCTATTATCAATCCCAGTCACTGATATTTCGACTCGCAAGTCCTATCTGAATAGGTACTGTGCCCTCTGTCATAATGCCTCCCCTAGCTCTTTGAAGACATGGATGACATATTTTTGCGAAGCTACGGATTCGAACTTGAACATATCGTGGGACAATGTAACGTATAGTGAGAGCCATAACAAATGGGGTTATCTACTCAATGGATATTTTTATCCATGCGAGTTTGTGTTCGATAAGCCACCATCAGTTGATGCAATGCTAAGACTTTGCAGGTATGGTCTCGTTTCAAAATGTCCCAGAACATGGACTCATCGAAACTACATAGAGGCATGCGACTCTTACATGGAAGCGGTGCGTGATTCCACCGGTACTACTTACCAAAATCCTCATTGCGCAGTGTGTAACGGTGTCCCTGTTGATGATCTGGCGTGTCTACATTCTGAAGTGGACAGTCTTCAGAGAAATGAAAATGAGGTAGAGAAAAAGGAGAGAAACAAAAGGATAATGGTACCGTTATCTTTTACTAGGTCACTTGTTAAACCAATACGCCGTCCTTTTGTTGAGCCAAAATGTGGTAAAGGGAAAGTATACGATCCTTTCGCTGGAAGGTGCCATCGTTTTGTCTGTCCTTTTCCAGGTTATGTACCACAAGGTAAGAGATGCGTGAAGCAGTGATGTATTTTACCATACGGCAATTTTAGACGAATTTATTTTTAAGTATACTTTTCAATTTCTTCTCTGAGGTCTTTTAGTTGCAAAGTTGAAAGTTTCTGAGCAATAAAAATATTTTCTGCTTTTCATTTGTGTTTTTGGTCATTTTTTCACAAATATTTCGCACAATGATTTTGCATTATCATTAGGATGGATCGTAGCTCTATGGAGAATAAATAATTATTAGTTGGAACTACCTATACCGTTAAGATGCTCCACAGAATGGATATTAAGAGAACAAATTACAGTAGAACATCGTTTATCCGAATCAGTTGGGACCAGACACCGTTCGGATAGACGATTGTTTGGATAACCGAAAACTGAATGCGATCCATGCAGTGTAAGAAACCGGACACTATACGAATATTAAAAATCATCCCTTGCGAGAAACGTGCTTGAAGAAAAGGCAAAATAGGTGCAAAATGCCGTAATTTTACCTTTATTGTGAAAAATAATCTCTTATTTTTCGCTGAAAGGTCTCGGATTCTCTTGAGCAGCAGTAATTGAGTAAGACAGCACTCTGATTGTTGTTTCGTACCAGTCCATAGCTGTCTCTAACGCAGACAACGCTTCAGAATTTGATGAACCCTTGTTACTTTTGTTGTTGTTGTTCATTTGTTTCATCGTCGACAGGGTCGGATGCGTCGCAGTGACGATGTTTTAATATTCCGCGCAGATATTTAACAAATCACACAACTGAAATTCTCCAAATATCCCTGACCTTCGGTGTTCCCGTCACTTTTGTGGTTTCACGCGCAACATAGTGCATAGAGCATTGTACTGTCGAAAACATATTCATATACAGTACATGTAGTTGACAAAAAAAAAACTGGTCCGGATATTTGACGTTCCGGATAATAAACGTTCGCATGAACGACGTTCTACTGTATTTAAAAAAATTATTTCAAAATTTAATATTGCCACAAAGGGGTTGAATTTTCGAAAAAATGGAAAAAAGACGTAATTTTAGTTAGATGATTTTCGACTGTGACAAAAATTATTTTTCCTCAGTTTAAATAACCCAAAACGGTAATTACTGATAAATGAGTAAAGAGGAAAGTAAAATGTACGTTTTTAACATTTCATAACGCCAGTTTTTTCTCCCCACACTTTCGAATCAGTGCGATCTAAGGTTTTTTTCGGTTTTCTGCTTAATCGAGGACTATGTGACGCTTGAGAAAAACAATGGTAGCGTGATATTTATTTATTTACACATTTGGTTTATTTACGTCACAGCTATGAGTTACAGCAGCGTTTCTCAAACTGGGCGTCATGCCACCCCTAGGGGGCGCGAGCATATTGAAAATTCGAAAACAAAAGATTTAAAAAAAATTAATTTACTGAAAGTAAACAAACAAAATACATTCTGACATAAAAAAATAAATCACATATTCGCACTGATATAATACACTGACAAATATACCAGTACTGCACAATGTATTTGATAATGAATTCAATAATACTAAATTAAAAACAAATTTAATAATTATCAGTGACCCCATCGGCTTGCCACATACAAAATTACATACAAAAATTACCACTTACATTGATAATTTGTACGGTTTATAGTTAATCAACTAACTGCCGGTTAAAGTTTACGCGATTTGCTCCCCAATGCCTCCGTAAGACGTATATATAAGTCTGGGGCAATTAACGCTTTGGTTGAGTTAGACGTTTATATACGCCGATGGCGCTTAAGAGGTTAAAATCGTAAATCGTATTGTAGATTCAGCGTCAAAGTATAGCATATTGAGTTCAATACATTGTTATTGTATGGAAGGGGGAAAGCGCGATGAAAATTGTGATTGAATAAAGGGTCACAAACATTAAAAGTTTGAGAAGCAATGAGTTACAGTATAAACATTGAAGTTATTAAAAATATTAGTTAGTTCATTAGAGTCCAAACGCTGTTGTTTGTGAGGGAGGAGATTACATTTGCTCTGTTCGAAGTTTTCTAACGGACTTCCTTGTGTCCTATCTAGGCTCTGGATGGTAGCAGTCGGCCTCTTTATCCTCGAGTTACATTCGGCACGTGGGCAGAGTGGGGCGTTCTTGAAGTTGCCATGGTGATGACCAAAGGCAAGATCTCGCACGTGTGCACAGGTACGCGGCTATACTATTCACAGAAAGAAGCCAAATTTAAGTTGTGTGACGGGAAAATGTAACAACTACAATTTCGAAAGTAGATTAAAAAAAATTTAATACTAAAGAAGCTGTTCAATGCACCTAATGTTTCCTCTTATTAGAACTATTTAGTAGGTGTCTTCTCATCGCAATAAATATTAAAACCTTTATTGTCTACTAAAATACCTTTTTTCCTTTATTAAAACAAAATTGCTATGACTATTTACAATAAAAAAAAGCTCAAATACCTAGACTTCATTCCTCTTTAGGCAATACTTGACATAAAAAATAATTTTTAACTTTATTTGTTTCTTTCATCAATATACCAGAGAACACCTTTTCCGCATATTTAGGTTTGGAAATTCTGATGTAACATTTTTGATCCACCCTAGTGTGTATATAAGGAACACATTTGATTACACCAGTTATTTTGGGCGGGAATTATTTTAAATTGAGCTGCATTTTTTGGTATGAGAACAAACACCATCGTAAAAAATGTCCATTTTCTATAAACTTATACTAATGATAAACAATAAGAATTTCTAAAAACTTAATTAGTAAAAATATGCTAAATTTTGAGTTACTGTGTATAATAGGCTTTGAGAAAACGGTAATAAAAACGTTCAATTCAACATTATTAGTATAGAGCAGCAATACTAAATCTGCGGGTCACGTGTAGCCCGCTGGGCTTTTCTTAGTGACATGCTCATGGCCTATTTCTTTAAAAAAATTCAATTATTTAAGAACAATTTATCAAAAATATAGAGGGAAATTCTACCAATCAAGCAATTAGATCTACCAATTTTGTTGTTGATGTTGTACGGGTACGAATTGCAAGATTTTTTTTTCTATTTATAAATGTAACGGTTAATAATAATAATAAATAACAGTGATTAGGGAACTGAAATGTATAGTAGTGACTATTTTATGGGTAAAACTTGTGACGAATCTATATGACACTTTATCACTAATACTCTTGGGCGTCTTTGGGGATTGTAAATTCGCGTATATTTTCAACCAGCTCTAAAAGGAGAAAACGAGATATGCAAATGAATCAAAGTATATAAGGAGAGTGTTGTAGGTTAGTGGAGAAGGCAATTGAGCCTAGAGATACATAGACGGAGTGCTAAGAAGATTCAAGTTGATTGTGTGATTAGTTTCTAGCTGATTCAGGCAGCGATCTACATTCGGAAAGTTGAGCCGACTGGAAAGGAGTGAAGTAGGTGATATTTAAACTTCATTTATTGGATAATAAGAGTAAATAAATAATAGAGTTAGTGGAAAGTTAATGATTGCTAGTAATTCAAATTGCGTATATCTCTCGGTCCTCTTATTCCGGTAAACCCGTTCGATATTGAGTTTAATAGTTGATTAGTATCATATTTCCTGATTTAATTTAATAGTAAAGTTTAATCCCATTGACGTAGACATATTGATTCATATTTGTATTTAGAAAGTTGATAATTGATTCAAGTGAATAAACATTATTTGTTATTGTAAAAATGTCGTCTGGTAATTCTTTGCCTCAATTCAATCTTGGTGTCCAGGGTGGAACCCAGGGGGGTTCCCACAAACTGAGTTTTAATTTTAAGCAAATAACACTGATTTCAGTCAAAACTCCTCTTTGCTGCCATTCTGCACTTGATAAATTAATATTTGAAATAAAAATAAGGAATATACTTTGTCAAAAGAAAAAAAAAATCAAATTATCTAATGACTCGGCAGTGTACGTATGCCAGCAGAATGTAAGCTAGGAGCTTAGTCATGGATAAAAGGGAACTGAAATTCCCCCATAACTGAGTAAAAAATGTATAAAACCGAAAAATAGATTTATGTGTGCTTGATAGAGATTAATGAAGTATTAAAAGTCAAAAATGAGTTTTAATATTTTGATCAATTGTCTACTATTTAAGTGTCAATATTGCCTTGGTCATTTAATGTTTTATTCATTAATCCTCATGTGGCGGCTGCGTGAAATATCTGCCACATGTAAGCGGCACGGAGGGAAAAATGTTTGATTACCCCTGGTATAGAGGGTCTCCTTTAAAAGTTGAAAATGCTTAAATGTCTGGTAACTCTTTTAATTGATTCTAAATGCCTTACAGAATTTTTTGATTAATTTCTTACGGAAAAAATAATAAGATAAAATAATTTGATTTAAAAAATATCCTGTTCTGAAACATTTGTGGATATTTTATGAAAGCTCTATAAATGTGCACGTTTCTGCACCCCATTCGTATGAATCCGGTTGGAAGTTCTTTTTTTATACGGGAAAATGTGAAAAATTTCCCCTCATTTTGAAGATTTTTTTTCAAATACCTTTTGTAAAAATTGACTTAAAATTAAAAACTCTGCACGGAAACGAAGCCCAATTAATTGTGCATTCGAAAAAAACCCTTCAAAATGAGGGAAAATGTTTCCTATTTTCCCGTATAAAAATAGAACTTATTGTTCGATTTACACAAATGAGGTATAGAAACGTGCACATCCAAAAGAGCTTCCTTTCCATGCGATGTTTTTAATTTTAACACTTCATATTCAAAACACGTTTTTTTAAATAAAGGATTTAATATATTAAAGGGTAATAAATTATGTACAACAAAACATTCCAACTTATAGGAATAGATGTCGAACTGGATGATAAAAATGAAAGTTGACGAGAATATCAAGCAAAAACTAATTAGATTAAATTTCCCTTAAAAATAATTTGCTGGTGTGGATTATTATTATTATTATTTTGAATATACTAGGTATTTAAGATCTATAATTTCCTTGAAAAACGTTTATATATGATCTACTTCTGAAAAAAAAACACATCCGACATCTTATAGATTGTTTTTATAGGAATCCAAATGAGAGAGAAACGAAAAAATAAATAAATAATTGATAAAATAACAAAAAACACAAGTAATATAAAATTATTTTTTTAAAGTCAATTCTTACTTACATCAAAAGAGAAAAATTTTATTTTAGCTACTTTTTATTAGATAGTTACAATTAATATAAATATGTATATACATAGGACAGCATCACAACATTAAGTGGTAATTAATTATGATTCAAGTATCGTATTGTCATCCAAAACAAAATTGTGCAAATAAAATTTCAGTTCAACTGAATGCTTTACAACGGGAGAAAAAAAACCTTTTCAAGTTTTGACACAAGTCTCCAAAATGGTCACTAAGTCGCCAACGTGGCTGTATTTGTAATTCTTTAAATAAATAGCTTTAATCAATTAATTTTTATTAATTATAATTAAATTACTGTATTGTCATCCAAAACAATCATGTATATAAACTTTCAGCTTAATTGAGCGCTTTAAAATGTATTTTATTAACTATTGAAAATTCCACCAATATAAATAAATAAATAAATACATAGAGAGTATGAGCTAATAGTAGGAATTGAAAAAGGGGAAAAACTCTATCAATTAATAATGTTTAAAATTTCAAAGGTGAATATTTTAAGCCTCCTTTTTCAGTTTAATTTTACTAAAGTGAAAGATGCATTATAAACGTTTCTAAATTAGATATATAATCTCAGTTTAAATAGTTTTATCTTACAACAAATAGAACACGATACATCTTTTTTCACTCAAACGCAAATATTTAAATCATTACGCTTTTTTGCTTGTTTCAACCAATTTTTATCACGTGGAAAAAATGCGAAAATTCAGCGAGATATAAATAGAGTACACTCATCACTTTATAATATATGTTATACTTCACTACTTTGAGCCAATCGGATTATAAATTGAGCCTGAAACAAGAGTTAAAAAGAAGAGTGCTTCAAAATTTCAATTAACTTTCGCCTTCAACCTGTGAATGATGGAAATAATTTTGATTTTCGCCTTTCTGCAAGTGGCGAGAGTACCACTGGCATCTACTCAAGGGACACCAACATGTTTAGGTAATAAATAAATTTATTTCCTCTTAAAATCAGTCTATAATGGCTGCGTAAAATATTGTTATTTATGATGCTACCAGTGGCACACATAAGGGGTTTGTCCCCGGTTACGGACATCCCATTCCCCAATCCCATAGCCCTTTAATTTTTATTCGATTGCTTATAATCCTATGCATATAGTACGTACAATTAAATTAAGTATTTTTTATTAATACCTTATTTCATTAATTAATGCTAATCTTTATATACCGGGTGAGCAAAAAGTTCGTAAAAATTTTAAAAATTCATAAAATCCGGAGAAATGAACGAAAACAAACTGTTTGCAGGATCAGCATTAGTATGTCACGGGATTTTTTTTTATCTAGAAAAAAAATAATTCGAAAATCATCCGGTAGGGGCCGCTGATGTACGCAAATCAAAGAAACAATGCATAAATAATGAACAGAAAACTTGCACAACTTTATTACACCAGAATATGTGTACAGGGGAGAAGACACCAGAATATGTGTACAGGGGAGAACCACCACAGGGGAGAAGACATTCCAGACGAGTGACAAATCCAGTAACGGCAGAGTGCAACGTGTCCGGATGTATGGAGGATACTTCTCTGCGGATCGCATCTTTCAGTTCCGACAGACTTGATGGACCGGATAGATACACGCGAGATTTCAAATATCGCCACAACCAGAAGTCTGCTGGTGTTAAATCTGAAGACCGAGGAAGCCATGAGTACCTGCAGCACCTGCTAACAATTCTGTCTTCCCCGAACGTCTGTATCAGGAATGCCCTAACCGGGTTAGCAGTGTGACTGGTTGCTCCATCCTGCATGAACGTGACATTCGAAATCTGACCTCGTTGAATTAAACATGGCACGGCAGTCTCCCGCAGAAGCGTTTGATAACGCTGAGCATTTACAGTTTCCGTTATCCATCCATTTACTGGGACTGCGTTTCAAAGAAGAAGGGTCGTATGATAAATGAACCCATGAAACCATACCATGCTGTCACTTTTGGGGAATGCAATGGCTTCTGTGTGTACTCACGTGGATTAGAGGTCGCCCAAATGCGACAGTTATGGTTGTTAACGTCACCATGAAGCGAGAAATGAGCTTCATCTGTCCACAAGATGTTAAAAACCCAGGTGGGATCCTGTTCCATTTTAGAGAAGGCCCACTTCACAAATGCTTCCCTCTGTGCTGTATCTGCTGGCAAAAGTTCATGGTACGATTGCATTTTGTATGGGTACAGCTGAAGGATTCGACGAAGAATATTGCGGACAGGTAATGGTGGCAGCTTCACGAGCACTGCTGGTCCCTGAAGCTGCTTCGGATGCAATCGCTTCCATTTCGACAGCAATGCAGGGTGCACGTGCTTCTTTCAAGCATGGTCGTACGGCTCGTGCTCTATCCTCCAACTTTCCTGTTTCCTCAAAAGTTTAACAAACTTTAAGAGACCTGCAGGAGTTAAAGGGCCTTTTCCACTCTTCACATTTTTCTGAACTCGGAATTTACGCAAGGCAACGGTCGCTGATTCCTCATTCATGTAAAAGAACTTCACCAACAAAGCTTTATCCGGCGCAGTGAGCATCCTTGTTCACATTCACTGTTTGTAATGGTGAAATGAATGTGGATTCATTGAGAGCAAAGGTTTTTATAGCCGTCTAATTTGCATATTTCCACCATAGACGCTTGTAACAGTGCCACCTACCGTATGATTTTTTTTTTTTTTTTTTGTAGCTTAAAAAAAAAAAAAAAACTCCGTGACATACTAATGCTGATCCTGCAAACAGTTTTTTTTTCGATCATTTCTCCGGATTTTATGAATTTTTAAAGTTTTTACGGACTTTTTGCCCACCCGGTATATAATTGTGTGCGTGTGTATGTGACTGAACTCCTAAACGGCTGGGCCGATTTTGATGACATTTTTTTTGGAGTTTAAGTGGATTCGAGAATGGTTTAGATTCACAATTCGGTTCGATATAGCACTTAGTTAAAAAGATATTAATTGAAAACGAGAGAAAAGAAATAAGAGGGGAAAATTTTGTTTTTCTCACGGCCAATTATATGTAGCTTGTCCGAGGGTTGGCAAACCATCGCATTTGTTTGTTTATACCCCTCAAGGATTAATAAAAAATATTGTGCATTCAATGACATTAAGATAAATTTATTTATTGTGCATTAAAAATATACCTGTTATGAATATATATATGTATATATATAACTCGAGATTTATCTTTTTTATTTAATTAAAACAAGTTTAAGTTTCTATTCTGAAAAGTTTCTACTATATTCAACTTAGTTTATAGTATACACTTCCTCACCCGCAATCGATAGGTTTAATTGTGGTAACTGTGGCATGTGATAACGTCAGGTATAATAATAACTTTTTTTATAAAAACTTTCACAAAAACAGTCCAGATTGGTACAACTAATTCAAAAAAGTTTGAAATTTTCGGATTTAAGACGTGTGTACAGGACAATGTCTGTCGGGCCGCTAGTTATTTATACAATGATTTATTTCTTATTGTTTTTTGTTCCCAACAATCGTCAAAATCAAACGAATATATTTGGCAGCATATTACGGTATGATATGAGAATAGTAGACTTTCGACCCTAGACTTCTCCCCCCCCCCTCCCGTCCTTGAAAAATTCCTGTGGATACCACTGCGATGGTACTGTCACTGGTTTAAAGCCTGCGACCAATTTTATCAGTTCTTAGCTGAATTACTGGGAAATTTTTTTCTTAAGGTATCCGACTACGTTCGGAACCGGGATTTTGAAAAAGCGAAAAAATGGATAATATTTATGATATTTAGTGTCGCTTGGATTAGAAAATGTATATAAAATTGTTTTAAGAATAGTATTAGAATAAAAAAAATATTTAAGTACAATATTTTGACAAAAAATAAACATAGAATGATCCATTTTCAAAATATTCTCCTTTTGTGAAAGGTGCTTCTATTTTAATAATATTGTGCCTGTATATAGCTCAAACCTCTGTACAAAGGCTCAACTAAAATTTTTGAAATATAAAACTTAGAAGTGGGTTTATCCATGTTTTACGACAACAAAGGGGAGAAATTTTAAGAAAAAAACGCGATAATTATTTCAAATTATTGTAACTCAGAAAATAATGTGAATTTTTCAAAATTCATAGTTGAGCCTCTGTACAGAGGTCTGAGCTATTTACAGACAAAATATTATTATAATAGAAGCATTTTTTTAGAAAAGGAGAACATTTTGAAAAAAGATTATTCTGAGTTAATTTTTAGCCAAATGTATTTAAAAAATTTTTTTTGTCAAAATGTTCTTAAAACAATTTTATACATGTATTCTAATCTAAGTGACACTAAATATCATGAAAATTATCCATTTATGCGCATTTTTAAAATCACGGTTCCGAACGTAGTTGGATACTTAAGGTATTCGACTATCCTAAAATCATGATTTTTTAAAAAAGATTGGCAATTTTTCTTATGATTCTTTTTAATAGGCCTTATTAGCTTTATAAAAATATTTTTCTTTTTACTTTTCCTGCACTAAACAAAAACTACAAGTGTTTTAGTAAAAAAGCATATGCCATAATTTTACATAAGATGTCAAACTTTAAAATGCGTTTCGCTCAAAATGTTTTTTCGAAAAGCTCAAACGGGGACAGCGATTGCTCAAAAAGTTTTTAAAATAATTTGCTGAAATTTTTTGTATATGTTCTGTGCATAACAGAAGAAGTGTTTTAACCTTCAGATTTATCTCAATCACTGTTTTATTACAAAATTTACAGTTCTTTATGTGAGCATAGCCACAACTTTTATAAGCAATTTTGTATAATAACTAAGATAAAGTGCTCTAGTTTTTGTAAATATTAAAATATCTCTTATCCTGAAGGTCATTTCAAAAGGGAATAGCAAAGTAATGCATCAAAATTGAAAAATTGAGAATTTGTTTATTTACCATTAGTACAGAGATGGGGCCCGTTTATGTAATTTTTTGTCAATTTTTACCCATTATAATAGTAATAATTTATTTTTCTCTTCTTAATTTTAGCCTTTTTTTCTTAAAATGAACTAAATAAATCTAAAAATACAAAAACGCTTTATTTCTCCATTTTTAAAAAAAATTTTTTTTCGCAAGCTGTCGGATACCTTAAGGGAGAAAAGGGTACGTATTTGGTACAAAGAAGGATTAGTACCGAATACGTATTTATTGTATTTGATTTTTGTTTATTATCTTTTATCACATCACAGAGTTAAAAAATAAAATTCTACTGTAATGTTTTAGCTGACAAAGAACTGTGTTTAAACACCAGCTTTAACAAAATATAATACATAAATCTATCTATCTATCTATCTATCTATCTATCTATATATATATAGTGTTATAAAATAAAATAAAGTACTAAGTGAAAAAGTTGTATAAGACCTACAAGGCTCAAGAAGAAAGAAATTGGATTTCAAGAAACATAACAATTGAAGATACGAAAAGAATCTTTGGACTAAAATAGAGACCTATTATGATTTCTAAAGCTGTCTCTGAATTAGGCCAGCGATTTAGGGTTAAGCTGCTTTATGGTACCCACTTTCCCCGTATAATATATATATACGAGAGTGGGGCAAATGTCATGACAACCATTTTTTTTCTTTAAGATACCAGTCCGGCTCGAAAATGTGACATATACAGACGAAAGAACAATATATTAACTACATGTGTGGACAATGGATAGTACTGAAATATCATAACACACTAATTTATTATGGTAGTATACAGGGCAATATGGCCTTTACGGTGCAAAATAATGACAAAACAGTGCACATAAAGTTGACATGACAAACCTGGGCCTAAAGAGTGTCAATGTAATCCCCTGCTACTGTCACCACACGTTGCCAACGATGTGGGCGTTTCTGAATACCATCAGCCTCAGCATTTGCTGCACCATGTGTGAATCAGGTTAACTGTTGGCGCACAGCATTAGCAATGTTCTCTCGTGTTGCAAACCACCTACCACCTTTTGGTTCATTAATCTTGGGAATGAGATCGAAGTCACAGGGTGAAATGAAGGGAGAGTACGGTGGGGGCTTCAATTCTTCCCATCTCCGACGTCGGAGTAGATGCCGTACACACTCTGCTTTATGTAGTTTTGCTTTGTTGTGCAGGATTATTGGACTGTCCACAAGATCCAGACGTTTATCCCGAACGCCGCGTCGTACCTGTCGCACCAGGAAGTCCCATTAGTACTGCGCAGTAACTGTTCTGCTGTGAGGAACGAAGTGGCAAACAATGACACCCCTGACGTCATACGCGACGATGACCATCAACATAACTGGGGAAGGATTCTGATGGATTTTCTGCCTCCTTGGGGATCCAGCATATTGTCACTCTGTGGGCTGACGTTTCATTTCTGGTTCGCATGCCCTGTACCAAAATTTATCGATGGCGATTATTGCCGTCCTATTGCCAGCGTGCACAGTGGTCGGAGCATATTGCATAGCGCAACTACTGTGATACCTCTCGGGCTGAGGGTATCATCTCTTCATCCACGCGACCTAAGTTTGTGGGGACAAACTGCACTCACAGCTTCCATAATAAAACTAGTTTATTATTATCTCAATTTATATTAAGCAATCCAACACAAGTCTAGGAGAATAATGATCAGGAGTGATATGACACAAACTACAATTCTTAACAAATAGCGCATTAAACCTTACTCACCCTCTTTATGGTAAATTACCACCAAATCTATTATCTATCTATATTATTATTTCTTAACTTGCTAGAATCCGCTCTAGTATTAAAGTTTAATATTATCTATCTTACCGATATTCCATGGCGAACAGCTACCAGTCTTTATATCGTCAATATAATACTGTAATCCAACTTGATCCGGCAAATGGGTAATCTTCTGGCTTCGAGCCCCCTTCTATATGATTCTTATAATACTTCCTAAGACTTTCTATCCTGTCATTAGAACTTCTCCTTAGCAATCATAGAACTCTTCCTAAAGGAACTCTAATTAGGACTTCACGCGAATACTAAAGCTCCAATATATACACACTACTAATCTGCATAATCGCGTTCTCTTCTTGAGTTGGTTGGAAAGAAATCCCATTCTGGCCCCAAAGGTTTCCCAAGAGGGTTTTAGTAGAAGGCGCATTTAAGCCCCGTCACATCACCTTTGAATTTCTGTCAGTGCGCATGCGGTACCCACCGCACTGCGATTTTGCGTAGGTGTAGCTCATTACGCAATATCTTGTGGACGGTGCGTTTCTCGATGCCACTTGTCCTCTCTAACTCCAGTAGTGTTCATCGTCTGTCTTCATCCATGAGCTGCTCGATGACGGCCCGTGCCAAGTCGGACCGTACACTGGCCGGTCGTCCCGAACGTTGCTCATCAGCGGTTGACACACGTCCTTGCTGAAATTTTCCTATCCACCGTGCTACTGTACTGTATGATAGGGCATTACTCTCAAGAGCTTCAAATAATTCACTGTGACATTCCATCGCATTTCTCTTTCGGAGAACGACTGTTTTG
This sequence comes from Trichonephila clavipes, assembly GCA_019973935.1. Taxonomy (NCBI): domain Eukaryota; kingdom Metazoa; phylum Arthropoda; class Arachnida; order Araneae; family Nephilidae; genus Trichonephila; species Trichonephila clavipes. The sequence goes on from BMAU01005519.1 coordinate 111,898, forward strand.
ATGTAAGCGCAGCTCAACACGGGTTACTTTCAGCTCATACGACACTCACCAACTGACTAATTTCACAGCCCTCGCTGCGCTATTACCAGCTATCACAGAGCCATCTGTGGTTTTGCATACACACTATGCCCGCAGAATTTCTACACGACACATATACGTTTGTGATCTATTCACATATATACAACAACAAAATAGTTGCCATGACTTATGCCCCAACCCTCGTATATATATATAATTTTGGAAAGGTAAAATATAAAAGAATGCTTATTCATTTCTTATTCTTATAGAGAAATTTATTTTTTTCAAAAAAAAATTATCAACAAAAAACTAACAAACATTATATTTCAGCGTCATTTTTTTGTTATAGTACTAGTAAATCATCAATAATTGGCCACAGGAAACCACCCAACTGTATGCATTTTTTACACCACAGGAAAAATATGACACTACATTTTCCTCACAAATTAAAGGCGAAAAATGTTAAGTTTTTTTTAAGACACACAAAAAGGAAAAATGTAAAAATTTTACGAAAGTACTCTCGAATTCTTTTAATATAGTCGCCTAGTTATATTCCAAGAGGTTCATGTTTTATATATAGCTACTAAATATTCTATCCGATTTATTTAAAATTAACACAAGCGCGGAGTTAGGGGGACAAATGTCATGAATACAGATTTCGAAGAGTTTTTTTATATATTAATTATGGATTATTTTAATATATTTTTTAACATAAAAATTAATACAAAAAAAGTCTATTCCTCCAACTTGAATAAAAAATTAAAATTGTACATATATTTTGTTTTATGTGTATCTTTTAAGCTTAATTATAAAAATAAAAAACAAAAAACACACTCACAAAATATAAGTATTTCTTCGATATAGTTAAATATTTTAATGCAAACCTTTTGTCCTTGCACCGCTCTATTTTATATCGCAATATCAGGGGTATAATTTGTGACTTTATTGGCACTTGATTCTGAATAGCCAGTTGAGTTCGCAAATAAGTTGCTAAAAATGTTTTTGCAAACTCTAAATACCTTTCGTATGAGAAATGATGCGTTCAAATAGATATGTAGAAGCAAAAGCGGAGAACACAGCACATATTATTTTCTTCAAACAATTCAATCATTTTTGCAATTACATACAGCAATTCAAAATAGTTTTTGATAAATTTTTTAGAGTTATTTTCTTATAGAATTTTTCGAAAAGTTGTAATTTTTTTTCTTTTCATAATTTTGATGGTGTTAATTCAAAATAAGCTCTAATTCAAAACTATCAACTTTACTAAAAAAACAAGTAATATAAATTTTTTTTAAAATCAATTCCTACTTAGATCAAAGAAAAATTTTATTTTAGGTACTTTTTATTAAATACCCCGCTGACCACCGTAAATGCAACACCAAGAAAGACAAGAAATTGCACAACAAAATTTATTTTGTAGATAACATGATGACCAAGTATCAAATGATTAAATTTACAGACTACTGTGAAGAGTGGTTCCTGCTAGAATCAGTAGCCAGAGTAGCCGCCATTGTTGGAGATCAACGCTGCCACACGCCTCGGCACTGAATCAAAGAGACTTTGGATGTGTTCTTTGGGTACAGCAGACCAAGCAGCTTCGACACATTAGCAAAGTTGATCTGGAGCTGGGGATGTAATATGGGTCAATCGTTAAGCAACCATGGACCACATATTTTCTATCGGCGAAAGATCCGGAGAGTGAGCTGGCCAGGGAAGCAATTCAATCTAGTGATTGACGAAGGACCTTTGGACAATGCGTGCCACGTGTGGTCGTGCATTATCCTGTTGAAATATGGCTGTGGCCAAGCCCTGAAGGTAAGGAAGGACAACTGGCTCCAACATCTCGGAGATGTAGCGCTGGCTGTTTAAAGTACCGGCAATGCGTACTAGAGGAGTGCGAGAGTGATATCCAATACCACCCCATACCATAATACCCGGTGCAGGACCAGTGTGGTGGTGCATAACGCAGCTGTTCAGCATCCTCTCTCCACGGTGTCTCCAGACTCGAATCCGACCATCATGGTGTTGCAGACAGATACGTGACTCGTCAGTAAAGACAACTTCATTCCATTCTGTCACCTACACCTTCTTTCATCGCACCATTGGCGGAGGAGACGTTTGTGGTTCTGCGTCAAGGGTAAACCAAGCAATGGGCATCTTGCGGACAGACCACTCGGCTGTAAACGGCGTGGAATGGTACGCACAGACTGAATGATGCGTTACAGACTCAATGTGCTGTGCTATGGTTCGTGATGTGACTGAGCGATCCGTCACTGCCATGCGCACATTTTGTCTATCCTCCCGTGAAGTGGTGCACCGAGGTGGATGCGATCGACCACGTCGGTCCGTCGTACCCTTTTGCATTCAACGGTCACATATCCACATTACAGTTGTTTGGTTTCGTCTAACACGACTACCGATTTTCCTGAAAGGTAATCCGCAATCTCAGTAGGACACTATCCTTCCTCTGTCGAACTCGGATACTTGATCAAAAACTGATCGCTGTTTTCTACGAGACATAATTGATCGTTTTTTGAAGAAACGACAAGACAAACACAATTGCCGAACTTGAAATCGTCGAAATCTCCAAATTTAAATAGCCCTTTGAGGTGGCGCCACAGGCGTGCGTGATGTGTGTCTACGCTGAAATTCTTATCATTTTCATATCTTACATCCGCTAATGAATGTTGTTAATTTCATGTTATTTGCATGCTTCCTTCAGGGTGTTGCATTTATGGTGTCCAGCAGTGTAGTTACAATTAATATAAATATGTATATAAATATGACAGCGTCACAACATCAAGTGGTAATTAATTATGATTCAAGTATCGTATTGTCATCCAAAACAAAATTGTGCAAATAAAATTTCAGTTCAACTGAATGCTTTACAACGGGAGAAAAAAACCTTTACAAGTTTTGATACAAGTCGCCAAAATTGTCACTAAGTCGCCAACGTGGCTGTATTTGTAATTCTTTAAATAATTAGTTTTAATCAATTAATTTTTATTAATTATAATTAAATTAATGTCCTGTTATCAAAAATAAAATCATGTATATAAAATTTCAGCTCAATTGAGTGCTTTAAAATGTATTTTATGAATGATTGAAAATTCCACCAAGATAAATAAATAAATATATAGTGAGTGTGAGTTATAATAGTAGGAATTGGATGACTAATTTGTAAAAAGTTGTAGAGTGCCACGCTCAATTCATGTGACGTCATAGTCACATGATAGTGAAAGCCACGTGATTCTTGCCAATCAATTGAAAAACTTATGCGACGTCATAGTCATATAGTCACACGATAAATACTATCTAGCTAGTCAGTTCCATAGCTAATTAGTTCAAGCACTCCACTCAAGCAATTAGTTTTGCACTTTGCAGAAACTTTCTCTTAAAAAGTACATTGTATACAAAATGCGTTTTATTTAAAAGTATAAACATAAAATATGATTTTTTTTTTAATTAAAAAATCTTTTTGAAGAAATTTTTTTCCCTAACATTTAAACATCTTTACCTAAATACGAAATAAGAAATTTTATCTGAGTTTTACAAAAAGAACCAAGTACAATTAGTTTAATTTTTGTTTTGAATTCAATGGAAAACACGTGTTTCTTTTTATCATGTGACTTCATGAATTGAGCCCATTAGGCACGTGGGAAATGGGTTGACGACTTCTGTATCATACTGTAGACCAATTTCCCCAAATAACACAAGTAATATAAAAAAAATTAAGTCAATTCCTACTTTGAATGGATGAATAGAAAGTATTTTATTAACGATTGAAAATTTGAACGATATATATATATATATATATATATATATATATATATATATATATATATATATATATATAATGCAAAATATAAATGCAGAATATAAAAATACACAGATAGCTATAGAACCTAGGATAACTGTACTAGGTAGTAAGAAATAGGCACAGTAGTACAATAACAAACTCCTGGCCTTAGGGACCAGTATTGCAGGTTTAAACAAGTTTTTGGGCTAGCCAACCTTCACCTGTAGTTTGTCATACTACGTACCAAGAGGAAAGGAAAGAATAACATTTGGAGGAATTTAAATATTATAATAAAATCACTTAACTAATAAAATATAATTATAAAATTATAGCCTACTAGTATTCACAGTATAGATTTAAATTCAATGCAAAACGTAGATAGTAAGACTTACTTCGGGAGTGTAACAACTGGTTATGTTTCCCGCCAAATACAAGAGAGGGGAAACAGTTCCGCATAAAGTTAAATTATGATAGAATAATATAAAGTTTATATATGTATGTACTTTTAAAAAATCATAAATATATATTGATATAACTATTAGTGGAAAATATAAATGCATCCTAGAAATATTTAAATAATATTATTGATTTATTAAACATGTGGCGCCATCTATTTAATAATTGTATAATTAGTTAAAAAAGCATAATGTCAATAAGTTATTAACACAAATTGTATATCATTGAGAACTATTAGAAATATAATTGTAAAGAAAGTTAGCAGGATATCCATGTCGAATACATTGTTTAATAAAGTTATTAATGTTTAAATAAATATTAGCTTTATCACTAACTAAAACATTATTACGATAAATATAGTTAAAAATAATATTTCTATACATAGATATTGATAAATTTGAATTCCAGTAAGGCACTTTAAGAATGTTAAAATTAAAGGCATCTCTTTTATCATAAATATTACTAGGTAATTTCAGATCCTTAATATACAATGTTACATCTAAGTAATTAGTTTAATTGGATTATTATTAATTTTAACTAAGTTTAAGTAAGCCGGATAAAAATCAATATTGGGATTTAAATTATCATTTTTACCAAAAATATTTAAATCATCAATATATCTAAAAATGTAATAGTCATTATTAAAAATATAATTATATTCATAAAAGTGTAAATATAAATTAGCCAAACTATTGCTTGCTGGACCTCCTTGTGGCAGGCCTTTATTTTGTTTATATAATGAACCATTAAAAAAAATTAATGTAATTTTCTTTTAAGACAAAATCTATGAGAGTTTTAAATTTGTTAAAATTAATATTAAAATTACAAATACTATGGTTTTCTAAAATTACTTTAATAATATCATTGATATCAATGGAATTGAAAAGGTCTTCAAAGTCATAACTATGAACTGAATAAATATTTTTATTTTTGAAAAAATCTATAAAATCTTTACTAGTTTTAATTATAGTTTTATTACACTGCTGATTAATAAAGTTTTGTATAATATTATGAAGTAATTTGCCTGCAGTAGTAATATATGTTTTAAAACCATTTGTCATAGTTCTAAATTTAACAGGACTTTAATGGAATTTTGGTGTTAAAAATATATATGGATACTTAATTTTAGGAACAAAAAAACCTAATTTTTTATAAAAAGCAATAATATGATTACTAATTTCAGTATGTGACAAATCTAATTTTATAAAAGATCCATTATTTAAAAAGTGTTCATTAAGCATATTATAGTAAAAATACTTACAAATCACAGCATAGTTACCAGGTACTTTATCTATCTATCTATCTATCTATCTCTCTCTATATATATTTATATTTAGGGAGAGAGTGAACTAATATAAGGGATTAAAAAAAATGCATGATTTGTCTGCATTGTCGTAACAATGCACACCTGGTTTGGCTAGTTTACTGAAAAATCGGTTTTCAACGCCAACTTTTATCATTGTTTTAACAGTTACATTATTACAACAATGGAGACGAATTTAAGTTGGCGTCGAAAACCAGTAATTAATTTAATTTAATTAATGAATTAATATTTGAAAAAACTGTATTAGCATCAAATGTCATACACTACAAGTTAAAAAAATTTATTTGAACTTGATTGGATGAATAGAAAGTATTTTATTAACGATTGAAAATTTGAAGATAAATATATATATAGAGAGAGAGAGAGTGAGCTATATAATAGAGTAGAGGAATTAAAAAAGTCGTTTGACAAATGCTGTTGTCGTATGTGGGAACAAGATTATTGTGTTTGTACTTGCAGTGAAAATGTTTTCTACTATTGGCTGTATTTCACGCCAATTGGAAACGTTTTTCATTTGCAAAATTTGTTGACGGTATAATAAGTAAGTCTCTATCTATACATCTGATCAACACTAATTTAAAAAAAATTGTAACGTTTAAGTGAACAACTATGTGTTTTTATATATGAGTTACTTTCATAAAATTCATATTGGGATACTTCTTTTCAAAGCAAGTTATAAAAATTTCTCATAACAAAATTCTTAGTATATATGACGCGTTTAAAAATAAAAATCTCTCTGATTTTACGTTTCAGATGACTTCATTATTCCTCGAGAATTTCTCGCCAACAAGCCAAGATGTGTCCAGTTTAAGAATGCCTTCCTAGAAGAAGTCCGCTCTAGCAAATTACTATCAGAATTTTTCGACTTTTCTCAGATTGGCACTCAACAATTTAGTAAGAAAATAGAACTGTACATTTCATCGGTGTTTAAAACATACAACGTTCCAAATCCTGTTCAACTGGCACACTCATGTGTAGATGCCATTTTAAATTGTCACAAGCCCCTGCAAATGCCAGTATTAGCAAGAGTTTATGGCAATTTAATAGCTAAATTGGCTTTTTTGGCAGGAGTTCTCGACGAGGATAACACTGTGTCCATGGCGTTGACATGTGCGAATTCTTTTCGAGAAAGTGTTAAACAATACGAGTCGAGTGACCCCGACTGGAAGTTTAAAGCGCTGGTAAAAGGATATTTCGATTTCATGGATAGTGTTCATCTATCTATAAAAGAATTTGGTCCCTTGAGTATTTTAATATACACTAATGAATGGAAGTTGATTGATTCTTCATAGATGTTACTTTATTAAAACATTTACTGAGATCTAAAGTAGTTCATTATGTTAGCTTAATACAAAGTTGAGTAAAACTTTTTATATTATTTTAACCTCCCCGGCACTCTAGGCACTTCAATAGCTATGCACCTTCCTATTTCCTGAGACAGAGTTCTCTTTCCTCCATCAGTTCTTACTTTTCCTGTTTTGCTTCGGGAGGAATTTTCTCTTAACACTTTCATACTCTTTTCCCTTTCTTTGTTTTTGCTGCTAGAATAGTCTTTCCATGATCCACCACCTATTTACCCGCCGTGTTATGGACTGATAGTCTTAAGAAAAGAATAGTGGGATGGTTTGACCACTCTTGTTCATTTCTTAATTTATGGCATCACGGACCACCACCCTTTTGTAAATTAATACAGTAAATTAATGAAATCGTTACCAATTACATTATAGAGTATACGTTACAGTATGAACTTTTCCCAACTTGTTAATAATCATCTTTTTCATCACTTTATTGCATTTTACTTTTTGACATCCTTATTCTTTGTTGAGTCACTGTCATTGTACTTGTACAACGAAGATTTTCTTCAAAAAACAGATGATTTTTTCGAGAAAACCATTAATAACTGCATTGTAATCAATATCTATAGTAATATTTTGAGTGCATAGCAACATTAAGCTGTTAAGATTTTCATTTTCCAAAGTAGATCTCCTTTCAGTCTTTACTCTCTTGAGGATAGAAATGTTTCTCTCACGATTCGATAGTCGGTGGTAATATTGCTCTGTAATTAAATTTTTTTTCTCTTTTTCCCTCTCCAATTCTTCGAGACCCTAGGCACGTGCGTAGCGTGCCTAAGCGGAAAATAGGCCCTGCTGAAATCCACTATTTTGCTTGTAAATAATGAAGAAAACTTCAAAATGTTCATTTTTCTATGATTCTAGATTCGCACATTTAAAATTTACTGATGCTATTTTTATTCAAAACATTGGTTTATAGTGTTCTACTTTTATCTGCATTATGCAAATAAATGTATTTTCGTTATTTCTATGTGTTTGTTTCATTGAAAAATATTCTAATACTTATTTCAGAACCTACATAAAACAATTAAATTTAATAATCCCAATTATTTAATTTAAGAGAAATATAAATACAATCCTACCTCTATATAACAAAGTCGCTAAATCCCGAAAAAAAGCTCTTTATATCGGAAAATTCGTTATGTAGAGGATATGTTTCAATTTTCTTTATAAACCACATAAAATTAATTTTAAATTGATAAACACTACATAATAAAAAAAGTTATTCCCACCATTTTGTAAATTAATATATATATATATATATATATATATATATATATATATATATATATATATATATATATATATATATTATATCTTACCAATAAAAAAAAGAAAGAAAAAACGCAAGGAAAGTTTCTTGGCGCCTTTATCCACTTCCCGAAGAATTAAATTTTTTTCTTTGATGCTCAAGCTCTTACGTTTTGACACTTTCGAGCTGCAAGAAACAAAGTTACCAGTACGACGGATCAACACTACAAATGAATGGAGAGTAGTTTAAAAACACGGGGACACGAAACAACTCTACTTAGGGTGAAAGGGGATATCGAATATGTTTCAAGTGAACTGGATAATAGGGGTTAAAAGTTGTATTTCTTGGTTGAAACGCCCAGAATTCTATTGCTCTCGGCGAGTTAAGCTCCTCATAAAACCAGTTCAAGATTTATGATCACCGTAAAATGTGTTGACAACTTGAAATGTCCAGAAATACTACAAAAATAGGAAGAAGAATATTTATTCACAACAGAAAAAGTTCGTTACATAGAAAATGTACTTCGCTATTGGGAGGTTATTTTACGAAGAAAATCGTGAAATGTTCTTGATTCCAGGAAAAAGTTCGCTACATAGATAAATTCGCAATAAAGAGGTTCGTACTATGGCGGTTCGACTGTATATCATTGTCATACTTTAAAGAATTGAGACAAAAAGTTTACAAAAATATGTACGAAGAACATTTTTAATAAGAACTGTTTAAAGCAAATTAAGTTGTATGCATTATAGATGTTTTAAAACAGGAAAAATTTAAAAACAAAGTGATGGAACTCAATAAGTAAAAATTATGATTTTCCAGGAATTTATAGTTTTTTTTATAATAAACATTTTAATATAAAGTTGTACCATATTAATGGTTAATAAAAATTAGCATGATACATCTTAATTGAATCCTTAGTTTCATTTGGTAGCAGCCTATGGTTATTTTCATTTCATCTATTTAGAAAACGGTTTTCTCAAACAGAAGACTTCTTTTATACTTTTTCAAACTCAGAATTTGTTATGAATGCAAATTAGAAACATATAAATAAAAATAATATTAAAAACATTCTTAACGTCAGTTCCTACTCTGTTAGAAACACGTATTAGCTCCATCTGTTGCAGCTAATTGTAACTACGACGGAAATAACGCAGAATAATTTAAAAATAAAAAATAAAATTTAATTAATTAATTAATATTTGAAAAATTTTATTAATATCTAGTGTCCTCCACTAGAAGTTTAAAAAAATTATTTGAACATGATTGGGTGAATAGAAAGTATTTTATTAACGACTAGAGGTATATCTGTTCTTCGCACGGGTGAATTTAAAAAATAAACAATACAGTCTAAGGGATAAAGAAATTTTTAATGAATTAATTTTACGTGAATTGTAAATTAAACAAAAAAAAAAAAAAAAAACTTTTTACATATCCAGCTGAACAAAAAAAAAACCATGTTCGCTAAATTTTAAGTCTTTAGATATAATAACTGAAATCTTTTTTTTTATTTATGACGCCGCGCAACTTTCTTGTGGGTCGGTTTTTGAAAACATTTACTTGCTCAGCAAAATAACACATTGTTACAAATTGTGTGTAATAAATGCTTAAAATAGTGTAAATAATTTGTATCTGGATGTGTAATACGTTAATATTACTTTGTGATGCATTTATTTTATGTTAAATAGCTGTTACCTGCGACTTCGTCCACGTGGAATTAAAAAAAAAGTGTTTATTCACTTCGCAGAGTTCACGAAAACTTAATAATTATGTGTTCTACGTAAAAAAATACCTATGCTATAAGTATAATGCCATTCTTCCACTTTCTGAATCTATGTTTCTTTTTTGTTTTCTTTGTTTTCTTTGTTTTTTGTTGAGCAAGGGGCATGACCTTTGACACTGTCGATGGGGTGAGGACTAAAATCATTAGAATCAAAATAGGTCTAAGTAGCAGTTGGGTGAAACGCGAACACAAACGAAGCCACAAGGAAGGGGGTGAAAGGGACGCATGATCTTTGACAAAGCAGTTAAGGACTGCAAAATCATTGGGATAAAAGAACATGAACGGGATATGTCGCGAGGGGCAGCAACCTAATTGTTCAGTGTACGTATGTAAATGTAGAGCGCCCTCTAGCGCTCAGAGTGTCTAACGAATCTGTGTAACCTCTGACTCCATCGAGTAAGGAGTCGAAACGAGCGAGCTGAGCAACAAGTAATAAAAACTACAGTCCACTTACTGAGAGAGACCTTTTTCTTGAGTTTTACTTGTGTACCCAACATTCTGGTCCAGTCTCAACCGGAGAGACCTATGCGTTGAAAATACGAGGTATGTGCTGTTGTTTTTTGACTTTTCGTTGAAAAATCGAACTTTAACGATGTTTAAAGGAGCAAAAAAAGAAGACTTGAGGCGAATCGCTTCTGAATTAGAGTTGTGTGTGAGTGATAAAGTAACTGTTTTAGACTTGATGGATCTTATAAAAAACTGTGATAGATACAAAAACGATCCTGATTCAGTGCATGAGTTAGCAAATTTAATTATCGAAGAAAGAAAGTATGACGAAGTCAGCAATTAGAGTTAGAAAAAATAAGAGAAAAGTCTAAGCTTGATTTAGAGATAGCGAGAATACGAGCAAATGATAAAGACAATAATACTGAAGTTAATTGTAATGATTCCCCCCTTTTCTGTGGATTCTTTAATTAAAAGTATCCGCACACTTTTTTACAGTGAAAATTCCCGACAAACCTGAGGGATGGAGTTTCTTTTTTTTATCATTAGAACGTGCATTTGCAGCCAAAAGTGTTACTGATAAATTTAAGCCTGAGATTTTGTTAAATTTATTAGGAGAAAAAGCTGCAAATATCATTATATATCTGAAAGATGAGGATCTTAAAAATTATGATAAAATAAAGTCCAGAATACTCCAAGAATTGGAGCCAACTCCTCAATCGTGTTTACAGAATTTAAAGAAAGCAACACGGCAAAATTGTGAATCCCATGTCCAGTTTGCGAGTAGATTAACAACAAATTGGGAATACTATTTAAAATTGAGAAATGTTTCAAATTTCGAGGTATTAAAACAATTAATAGTTTCAGACAAAATATTTAGTACTTTAGATAAAGAAACCGCATCGCATATTAGTGTCAGACAAGCAGATAAATGGTTTGATCCTTTAACGTTGGGAAAAGAAATTGATTTATTTTATTCATCGCGAGGAAAACCACTGAGTGAGAATATTAATTATTGTCGCAAAAATCAAAATTCTAAAAATATGTCTAGAGTATTTTTCTCAGATGTCAAGGAAAAAAATGTGTTTTGTGTCAATCTGATAGTCATTTTTTAAATAAATGTCCTCAATATAAGCAATTATCAGTAAATAAACGGGTAGAACTTGTTAAAAATAATTCCTTGTGTTTTAATTGTTTAAATTTGCATAGAGTCAAGTTTTGTAAATCTAAAGTTCTTTGTAAATGCTGCAAAAAAAAAAGCATCATTCTTCTTTGTGTTTCTCTGAAGACCCAAATTTTACGAGTGAAAGGGTCATTCAACCTTCTTTATTGGGGGGCAGAAAGAGCCGGAAACAGAGGAATCCTCGATGAGTCAACTTTCAGCGAAGGAGTCTTTGTTCAAACCCATAAATTACATAGGGAGATTTCGAAAGAGGTGTCTTCTCAGGGTGTAGGAGATCTGTTTACTGCAACGAGTTACGTAAAATCGAAATCCGTTTTACTTTCAACCGCGATTTGTTTCATTAGAGATTCCTTTGGGAAAATGCAGGAAGTCAGAGCACTGTTGGACGGTGGTTCAACAAGCAATTTTATTTCGCAACAGTGCATGAATAGACTCAATTTAAAAGAGAGAAAATAAACATTTTAGTTTCAGGATTAAATAATTCAGAGTTAACGATTAAATCGCGCGTTAATGCAACAATTGCAAATAGAGGAAATAGTTATGAAACTAATGCAGACTTTTTAGTGCCGCGAATTACGGATATGATTCCTTCTCAACCATTTAACGTTAGTTTGGGTAATTTCAGTAGAGAGAAATTAGCGGATGAAAATTTCAACATTCCGAGAAATATTGATTTATTGTTGGGAGCAAAAATCTTTTATGAAATTCTTTTACCAGGACAAACAAATCTTTTAAATACAAAATTAATTTTTCAGAATACAGTCTTCGGCTATATTGCAAGTGGGAGTATTCCAGTTTCTAGTGAAAATAAACCTCACTGTGGGTTAATCAAAGATAATGTCGATTTAGAAAAGACAATGAGGAGATTTTGGGAAATCGAAAATGTTGAACCTGAGACAATAAAAAATAAGGAAACAATAATTTGTGAGGAGCATTTTCAAAAAAATCATACTAGAGATAGTACGGGAAGATATATAGTATCTATGCCATTTAAAAAGGATCCAAATTGTTTAGGCCAGTCAAAAGATATTGCCCTTAAAAATTAAATTCTTTATGGAATAGATTAAAGCGTGAGCCTAACTATTTAAAATTATATAGAGATTTTTTATAAAAGAGTATAAAGAGCTAGGCCATATGCAAGAGGTAGATGAGAGAGAGGAGTGTGGAATGTATTTCATACCACATCTTGGTGTTTATCGCTCTGATAAAAGAACAAGTAAATTGAGAGTAGTTTTATAATGCGTCGAGTGCAACTACAAACGGTTATTCTTTAAACTCTACAATACAATGGGGAGTTGCTCAAAATGACCTTTTTCAATAATGGTTCGCTTTAGAAAGCACATATTTGCATTCATTGCGGATGTGCAAAAAATGTATCGAATGATTTGGATTAATCCAGATCAGCGTAAATTTCAGCGCATTCTGTGGAGAGAGAACATGGACGAACCAATAAAAACGTTTGAGTTGTCAACTGTGACCTATGGAACAACGAGTGCACCATTTTTAGCGACACGTACGCTAAAACAATTAGCCCTAGATGAAGCAGGGAATTTTCCATTAGGTTCTTCAGTTGTGATGAGTGACATGTACAGATGATGTACTTACCGGTGCAGAGACCTTATTAGAAGCAAAAGAACTGAAGAATCAACTGATCCATATCTTCGCTAAAGGAGGTATGGTTTTGCATAAGTGGTGCGGAAATAATACGGAATTGATTGAGGTTTCCGAAAACTATGATTTTTCAGATTCATCAGAGATAAAAGTGCTGGGTGTTTATTGGAACCCCAAGCATGATTGCTTCTCCTTCAGAGTAAAAATAGACTTGCACGAATTAAATACCAAACGGGATGTTTTGTCAACCATCGCCAGTGTAACGTCACGTCTCGAAAACCACAACAACATCTGGTGTCGGTTTCTTTGTAGATTCGACGCCCACACGTGCAATTTCCGATCCAGCGCAACCCCTGTTTGACCCCCCGAGGAATCTAGCGACCCGACCGGAAGATGAGAGGAGAGAGATGCTTTGAACTTGCACGGGAGCGGTAACCAACGAAACCTCCTCTCACAAAATAGTGGACTCTAACAATCTAATTAATTTTAATAACTTTAATGTATCATTTTGTAAATAATTTTCAATAGTTGTGACGTAATAAATTCCATATTTTAATTCACCAAGAATACGCTACCGTTATTCTTTCAAACGTTACAGCTTAGAGTTTTGGTGGCAGCGCTTTGGGATAAAAAGTTAGCATTCAGGACCCGTGAGAGGAGGAAAATTTTTTTGATTTTTACGGACGGACCGCAACGCAGGGAGAAAAAGAGATCTTCGGAAGCCGTGCTGCAAGTAAATTCAGCTTCGGAGAAAGAGAGCGTCCTGCTCATAAAAGATCAAACTGATCTATAGTGTTAACGGCTAGTGTCCGAAGGTAAAGCGATTTTCGGAAGCCGTTCTGCGATTCAGCTTCAGCTTCGGAGAAAAAGAGCGTCCTGCTCAAAGATCAAACTGATCTATAGTGTTAACGGCGAGAGTGTCCGAAGGAAAGCGATTTTCGGAAGCCGTGCTGCAAGTAAATTCAGCTTCGGAGAAAGGGAGCGTCCTGCTCATAGAAGATCAAACTGATCTACATCTACAGTGTTAACGGCGAGAGTGTCCGAAGGAAAAGCGATTTTCGGAAGCCGTACCACTAGTGCACATAATTTGCTTCTGACAGCAAGCTGAGTACTTCAAAGGGGTGAGTACTGTTATATTTTTGAGTTGCAAACTGCATATTGTATTAGGAATTTTGGTTAAAGTGTTCTTTAGAAATTTTGAAATACTTAGTGTTTTTTTTCTTGCATGGGAACAGTGTTATTTTGTTTCTAGAGAATTGTAATTGTATTTCAAGCATTGTGTGCAATTTTAGCTTAAGATTTATTGTGTTTTAAGTCTCTTGAATGATTTTGATTATTTTTAGTGTTAAGTTTTTTGTGTTTTTTTTGTGTATATGCATGGGACCAGTGTTATTGTATTAATAGAGAATAGTAACAATAGTGCAAAAATTTAGCGTGACATTTATTTGATATTGTTTAAAAATGGCTTTCCTTGGTAAAGGGAAAAGCAAGACATGTTGCAACTTGCTGAGGAATTAGGAATAAATGCCACTTTAAATATGACTGTCCCTAGCATAAAATTGCAATCACTAACAGTGAAGGTTATGAAGAGAAATTTATTAAAAATCTGTATGAGACTATCATTGCAAATGGAAAAATATTGGAGGAGTTAGAAAGTGTTGAAAAAATGAGATTAGAGGAGTTAGAAAGGGCTGAAAAAATGAAATTAGAGGAGTTAGAAAGGGCTGAAAAAATGAAATTAGAGGAGTTAGAAAGAGCTGAAAAAATAAGATTGGAGTAGTTAGTGAAGGATCAGGCATTAAAAGAGAAAGAATTACAGCTGAAATTTGATTTAGAAAGGTTTAAAATAGAATCCGGATTTAGGGTAAACGATGAATCAAACGATTCTACAAATACATGTTCTGTAACCTCTAATTTAAACTTAAAAAATTGATCCCAGATTTCGATCCTAAGCAGTCAGATATTAGTTTATATCTAGTGATCTCTGAACGCCAGGCTAAAAGGGCGTCAATAGAAAAAAAAGATTGGGTGGGGCAATTATTGGGTTTGTTACCCCTAGAGATCGTGCAATTTATTGCTCGCGAACTGGAGGAACAAGCCGAAAATTACGATTATGTAAAGAAATTATTACTTAAAAGATTCAAGTTAAGTCCGGAGGTCTTTCGGCAAAATTTGTCCAACACCAGAAAAACTGATAGCACCTGGAAGGATTTCACTTTTGAAATTACGAATTATCTAGATGAGTGGCTGATTGGCTTAGAAATAAATACCTTTCAAGATCTTAAAGATCTAATGGTGGTCGATCAATTAAAAAAACGCGCCAATGCTAGTATGAAAGATCATTTTTAGATAATTGGGCAAACCTTAAATCAGCTACTCAAATAGCAGAACTCTTTGATAATTATGAGGACGTCCGAAAGGTAAATTCGAAAACCCATGGATAGGTGGGGCAGAAATGATAAAATTTTGACATACTCAGGGGTCAAGGAAAAAGAAAATAGATTTGGGAAAAACTTCCCCCAGATTAGGAGCTTCTGTTCCGGGAGAGTACTAGAGAGAGAACTTTTGAAAAACGCGTGATACAAAGATGTTATCATTGCAATATGCCTGACATATAAAAGCCGGTTGCCCTAAATTAATAAAAAAACAAAACGACGGAAACTCTCAATAATATTGAAGGAAATGAAAACCCGGATTTTCTTAATTCATATACAACAAAGGGCTCTGTGAATGGTCACGAGATAGACATTCTTAGAGATACGGGGAGCGACAATAGATTTAGTATGTGCAAAATACATAAATCCTTCTTCTTTCTCTGGTGAAAATGTTTGGGTAAAACAACCGTTAAGCCCAGAATTAGTTTGTTTACCTTTGGCGGTCGTGGAAATTTCCGGAAACTTTGGAACGGTGCAGACTAAGGCAGCGGTTTGTGGAAATCACTTAAATCAACACGGTCGATATTTGCTTGGAAATAAAACGGCCGAGCTAATAAAAGGAAATTTAGGCTATAATTTCCTGCCAGTCGAAATATTGAATGCTGTCCAAACAAGGTCTCAAGTCAAAGTGGCTAGAGAAGAAAGGGGAATAGATAGTGGTGATGCTAAAAAAGGGAAGATGAGGTTATAATTGTTTCTTCGGATGCAGAGGACGAAATTTTAATACCTGCACTCCAGGAATATGTTCCGGAATTAGCGCTGCTAAGGGTTACGCGAGAAAATTTAATCGATGCTCAAAAAATAGCGAGGAGATTAAACCCTTATACGAACAGGCAGCCAGTCAAGTGCAGGTTACCAATCAGGTTTATTCGCTAGAGAAGGAATTATTGGTCAAAAATCGTGAAGATAAGTTAGGTAACGTGGTGAAGTTAATAGTAGTGCCGGAAGGGTTGCGCGACCCTATTAAATCATTGTGTCATGAGGGAACATCTGCACACCTGGGAATTACGAAATCCAAAGACAAATTAAACCGATATTTTTACTGGCCGAATTGCTATAGAGATATGGAACAGTTTGTAAAAACTTGCGATCAGTGTCAGAGGGCTGGGAAGCCCAATGATAAAAAGAAAGCTCCACTAAAATTGGTCCCTGTTATTCAGGAGGTTTTTACTAAGCTAAATATTGATGCATGTGGGCCTCTCCCGATCACATCTAAAGGGAATCGATATCTTATCACGGCCATTTGCATGTCTTCAAAATTCCCTGAAGCTATTCCGGTGTCTGATATTAGTTCCGTTAGTGTCACAGATGCGCTGTTAAACATCTTTAGTCGGATGGGGTTTCCCGTGAAATACAATGTGACCAGGGTACTTCTTTACTAGTGCTCTGACTACCGAGGTTTTTGAAAGATTCGGAATACTTGTCAGGCATAGGTCTGTGCATCATCCACAGAGTAACCCTGTTGAGCGATTTCATCGAACGTTGAAACGACTCTTACGAGTCTTATGTTTAGATGCAGGCTCCGAATGGGACAAACATCTTCCGTCAATTCTTTTAGCGTTACGAACGGTATCGCACGAAAGTACAGGGTATACACCGTCAGAGTTGGTGTATGGGAAAATTTGCGAACCCCAGAGACGTTAGTAATGGAACATTGGATGGAACCGGAAGAAGAGGGTGAGTCACTGAATATATGTTTAAGTTAATAAATAGATTAAAAGATGTCAAGAAGTAGCTATAAATAAAATGGAGGAAATGCAAGTTAAGCGGAAAACTTGGTATGACAAAAACGCAGTAAAACGTGAATTTAAGGAAGATTTAGTCCTAGTGTTAGCTACATCCAGAGCAAATAAATTAGCAGTGCAGTGGATAGGTCCTGGGACAATTTTTTAAATAAAATTTCGAAACGAACTATTTAGTCGAAATCCCCGGCAGACGCGAAACATTTCAAATCTATCATATAAATATGCTAAAACCATATTACAAAAGGCCAGCCAGAACACGTTAACGTAATTATTAATGATGAAACAAAAAACTCTCTCGCAGACCAGGAGTTAGAAATCCCATACTTAGAAAACAATTCTCTCATTTATGATTTTCGAGGACGTAATCCAGGCTAGCGAGTTGAACAAACACCTTCACGACAAACAAATGGATCGACTGCGCGAATTATTAAATAAATACTCTAAATGTTTTTCAAACAATCCCGGTTTAACTAATCTGGTTGAACACGAAATCCAGTTAGTTAGCGATCAACCAGTTAGACGAACTATCGAATGTCGCACCGACAAAATGAAATCTTAAAAACGAAATTAACCGAATGTTAAAATTAGAATCATTGAGGTAGGAGAATCGGATTTGTCTCCTATGATTTTAGTTGAGATAGCTGGGAAGGAACCTCGTCCATGTATAGATTACAGGAAATTAAACGGGATCATTAGAACGGAATATTTTCCTCTTCCGAATATCGAAGAACGCGTAGAAAAAGTATCGGCGGCTAAATTTATTACCGTCTTTGACTTATCTAAAGGATATTGGCAAATACCTTTGAGTAAAACAGCACAGCGATACGCAGCCTTCTGTACTAGCTTTGGTACATACCGACCCCTAAAGATGAGTTTAGATTAAAGAATGCTCCATATTTCTTTAGTAAACTCATGGCTGAATTACTTAACGGACTAGAGGATTTCGTTGTCCCGTATCTAGACGATATTGCAATTTTCTCAGATACTTGGGAGTCGCATATTAAACATATGGAAACGGTTCTGCAGAGAATAAAGAGAGCTAAGTTAACGATAAAACCTTCAAAGTGTAAGTTTGCGCAACAAAATGTCAAATTTTTGGGTCACATTGTGGGTCAAGGTTTTCGCACTCCTTCCGAGATCAAAGTTCAGGCTGTTCTAGAGTTCCCTACCCCTCGCACGAAAACCCAAATACGTGCTTTCTTAGGTATAGCGGGTTATTACCAAAAAATATAAATCTGTTCTCGGTAATTGCTGCTCCGTTGACGGATGCGTTGAAGGGAAGAGCAAAGAAGGGAGAAATTAAGTGGACGACCGAGTGTGAAAACGCATTTCGAGAACTAAAAGGGAAACTAATTGATAAGCCCGTCTTGTACGCGCCAAATTTTGAACGAGAATTCATTGTTCAAACGGACGCTTCGAACGCAGGTATGGGAGCAGTTTTAACCCAATTAACTGAACAAGGTGAGGAGCATCCCATCGTTTACCTGAGTAAGAAATTTTCAGAGGTAGAGAAGCGTTATTGTACGACGGAGAAGGAATGTGCTAGTATTGTTTTCGCAATTAAAAGGTTACATTATTACTTAGATGGAAATTCATTTTTAGTTATGACCGATCACAACCCGTTGGTGT
This sequence comes from Trichonephila clavipes, assembly GCA_019973935.1. Taxonomy (NCBI): domain Eukaryota; kingdom Metazoa; phylum Arthropoda; class Arachnida; order Araneae; family Nephilidae; genus Trichonephila; species Trichonephila clavipes. The sequence goes on from BMAU01005519.1 coordinate 130,929, forward strand.
GGTTGAATAGAAATGTTAGTTCTAACCCTAGATTGATGCGATGGGCTTTGGCTTTGCAACCATATAATTTTAGAATTGTACATCGGTCGGGTAAAAGTCACAAAAAATGCAGATAGTCTCAGCAGATCGGTGATAGATAATTAGGATTCTTAACAATGTTCTCTTGCTCATGAATAATAATTGTTGCTTATGTTTTTAGTTAAAGGTTAATAATTGTATTAAATTTTATTTATTTACTAGTACTGTATATCATATCGAATGGCTATGCGTGTCAAAAGATAAAGCCATGAAAAGCAAAATGTATTAATATGCTTAATTTTTGTGTACAGGGTTTTAAAATATACATGAGTATTTAGGTTACGCAAGAGACATATTGTGAAAAATATTTTGTGTGTAGGTTGTACACTTCTGCATATCATATCAACATGTCGTTAGTATAATTTTATTTAAGTATTGTGGCGAAGAATATTTTATGTGCAAGGTCTTACACTTGCATTTGATAAACATGTTAGTATAATTGATACTAGGCATTGTGATAGGAGTGTTTGGTATTTTTATTTAATGTATAGTATGTTTTCTTACATTGATTACACTATTTCGTGATATAGATTTGTGTAAGTTCCCTAGCAAGAACACTCACTCACTAGAAATAAGTAATTCCAAATTTAGTTCAGCGTTTTCTTTAGTAATTAAAATTGCAGCTCAGAAATATAGTGGTGCTTGATGAAGGATGTGTAGTTAATCTGTCAGTTGTCTCATCGTCATCCCATTAAACTTTTCTCAACGGAAAAGTTCCATAAGAGAGGGCGAGAGCTGTAACGTCACGTCTCGAAAACCACAACAACATCTGGTGTCGGTTTCTTTGTAGAGAGACGCCCACACGTGCAATTTCCGATCCAGCGCAACTGGGACCTGTTTGACCCCGGAGGAATCTAGCGACCCGACCGGAAGATGAGAGGAGAGAGATGCTTTTGAACTTTGCACGGAGCGGTAACCAACGAAACCTCCTCTCACAAAATAGTGGACTCTAACAATCTAATTAATTTTAATAACTTTAATGTATCATTTTTGTAAATAATTTTCAATAGTTGTGACGTAATAAATTCCATATTTTAATTCACCAAGAATACGCTACCGTTATTCTTTCAAACGTTACACCAGGATATATGATCCTCTAGGTCTTTTAGGTCCTGTGGTGGCGAAGGCAAAAATCTTCCTTCAAAAATTATGGATGCTAAAGATTTATTGGACAGATTTGCTTCCAGATACAATCAATAGAGAATGGCGACAATTTGTCGAATCACTTCAGGTAGTAAATGACATCAACATCAATCGATGCATTGTGGTAGAGCAACCGGAAGAGATCGAGCTGCATGGATTCTCCGACGCGTCCCAGTCAGCATATGGAGCTGTCGTCTACTGCAAATCCATAACCTCAGATAGAAAGATGCTTGTACAATTGCCAGTAAATCCCGAGTTGCGCCTACCAAGCAAACAACGATTCCCAGACTTGAGCTATGTGCCGCTGTGCTGTTAGCAAAATTAGTGCATCGTGTCAAGCAAGCTTTAAAATTAAATGTGACTAATACTTTTTCTTTGGAGTGACTCCATGATAGTTTTGTCATGGATAAGGAAGGAGTCATATCAACTAAAAACCTTTGTGGCTAACAGGATTGCTACAATCCAGGAGATGACTTCCAGTGAGCAATGGCGTTATGTGGCAACAGAGGACAATCCTGCCGACTTCGTTTCCAGAGGAATGGATTCTCTAAAACTTAAAACCTGTGAGTTGTGGTGGAATGGTCCTAAATTTCTGATGAGCAACCAGTACCCACAACGACAAATTCCTGTTGCAGTGATCAAGGATCCAGGTGAACTTGAAAACTGTAGTGACTTTCTAACTTTTTTCTTGATTCTGCTACTAACTCTTTTGCAAATAATTTACTTAACCTTAGTAATGACTATTTTAAAATTATTCGTGTCTTAAGTTTTATTTGTAGATTTGTTTATAATTGTAAGAGCAAAGAAAGCAAAGGAATTGGGCCTCTAGATTTAGGAGAATTAAAAAAAAGGCTGAACAGCTTTTATTGAAATTAGTACAAAGGAAGAGTTTAAAGTAGAGATGAATGGTATTCAAAATTCTGCCATAAAATTCAACAGTCGAGTAAAAACACTCAATCCATTTATTGATACTGAAGGGATTTTAGTTGGAGGTCGATTGAAAATAGGATAATTATAACCAGAAATTTCCAATCGAAACATAAATTGACTTATTTAATAGTTGAGGTGGTGGTCCACAATCTTGTTAACAATCAGGCAAAATTTTTGGATATTGAAGCCGTAATATTTGTAGGAGTTGTTCATAACTAAATTGTTGTAAAGGCCAATCCTACTTGCACTGATCAAATAATGGCTGACTTGCCAAAGGATAGAGTTATCAAAAATTATCCATTCAATGTGTCAGGTGTGGACTTCTGTGGCCCTTTTACATTAAGTATAAAAGGGGCAGAGAAAAGGTGTATATAACAAAATCTATGTTTGTATATTTATATGTTTTGTTTCTAAAGCTGTGCACTTAGATATTGTGACTGATTTAACCTCTAATGCATTTATTGCTACACTTAAGCGTTTTTATATTTAGAAGAGGTAAATGTGCTAAGTTGTATTCTGATAATGCAACAAATTTTGTGGGTGCAAATATAGAACTTAAAAAAATGTTTAATTTGGTGTGTAAACCTGATGAGGCACTTGCAAGTTATATGGCCTCTGAAGGAATAGATTGAAATTCCTCCCCCTAGAGCCCCAAATTTTGAGGTATCTGGGAGGCAAGCGTTAAATCTTTTTAAGTTCTTTTAAAAAAAGTAGGTAACATTAGATTAACATATGAAGAGTTTCTGACCGTGATTATCCAAATAGAGGGGATGTTAAATTCGTCCTCTTGTCCCATTATCTTCTGACTTAGATGATTTAAATGTATTGACTCCTTCACATTTTTTGATAGGTAGATCAATTACATCAATTGTTGAGCCTGATTTAACTAATTTAAATGAAATTAGGTTTTATAATTGACAGAAAATTACAAAAATAATTCAATTTATTTGGAAAAGATGGAGTGTAGACTATCTAAATAGTTTGCAGCAGAGAAATAAGTGGCATTTCGAGAAAAAGAATGCTAAAATTGGAGATATGGTTATAATAAAAGAGGATAATTTACCTTCATGTCAATGGTCATTAGGTAGAATCAACAATATTTATCCAGGAAAGGATTCTAAAGTAAGAGTAGTGGAAGTCAAAACCACTAGAGGTATATTTAAGAGACCCATTTCGAAACTGTGCATTCTACCAATTGAAACAGTGTGTGTAGCATATATAACCCTTCAGATAGTAATGTTTGTGTGTAGAATAGTATTTTTTAAAAAAAATTCTGTGTGATTCATCAATTGCTTTATACATTTGTCTTCATTTGTATGTTGTTTTGTTTGTATTTTGAAGTATTGTATTTCTGTGTGTTATCTTTATGATTATGTTCTATGTAAATCTTGCATGTTGAAAAACATTTGCAAGGCCGGGCCATGTTCAGTGTACGTATGTAAATGTAGAGCGCCCTCTAGCGCTCAGAGTGTCTAAAATCTGTGTAAGACTCCATCGAGTAAGGAGTCGAAACGAGCGAGCTGAGCAACAAGTAATAAAAACTACAGTCCACTTACTGAGAGAGACCTTTTTCTTGAGTTTTACTTGTCACCCAACACTAATCAAACAAAAAAATTTGATATAACTGCTAGAAATCGTTGAAACAGAAGGCTCGCAAAATAAAATAATCACTATTCAATGAAAATAATCCCTATTGAATAAAAATAATCCCTATTGAATGAAAATAATCTCTATTGAATAAAAATAATCCCTATTGAAAAAAAATCCTTATTTGAATCGGAAATTGCTCACCATTTCATTGGTTTTAATTTTATTTTCTGGGAAACTTAATTTTTTTTTCTAAAACACAAAAGTAGCCTAAGTTATTCCTTTTAACATTAGCTGTCCGCCAGTGCCGTCAAAATTGGTCCAGCCGTTTTAGAGATTAGCAGGAACAGACAGATCGACAGACAGACAGGCAAACATTTTAAAAACTGATTTTTCCATATAAGTACCGAATATACTTTTAAATGCATTTAGTAAATAGCTGTTAATTTCAAATTACAAGCAGACTCTTCATTTTTATTTACACTCAGGAACATTGAAAATAGCGACCCAAGAAAAAAGCATCGGATTGAAATGAAATTTAATACACATAACGACACAGATGAGAGATCCACTTGATCTCAAAAACAAGACAATTAAACGAATACAGGATGTGCAACGAGACGAATATAAGGCGACTTCAATAGCGCGTTGGACCACCTCCAGCTGCAATACATGCCGCCACACGGTCCGGCATTGAGTTGATTAGACACCTTATGTTATCATGAGGCAGATGGGCCTACAAATCTTGAACAGCCAATTCTAAATCATGTACAGAGTGACACGATGGCATCTGCCGTTTTAGCTGATCCCACACGTGCTCTACAGGGGGAAAATCGGGGGAGCGAGCCAGCCATGGAAGAGTCTGAAAATGACGTAGGAAGTCTTGAGCAACACAAGCTGTATGCGGACGAACATTATATTGCTGGAAAATTGATTCTGGAGGACCATTTAGGAAAGGTCCTACATGGGGTCGAAGAATATCATCAACGTAACGTTGGCCCGTTAAGGTTCCATGCATCATAACTAAAATGGACCGGCTATCATAGGCTATGGCCCCCCAGACCATTACACCAGCTGTGCGGGCATTGTGACGTAGAACAGTGAGGGGGGAGAATTGAATCGCTCACCAGGGCGCCTCCACACCCGTACACGGTTATCATCTGTCCCCAAAACAAACCGGGATTCATCACTAAACACAACCTTTGGCCAATCTGTGACATTCCACATTGATCTGGCTTGGCACCACTGTAGATGCAGTTGCCGATGTTCCGGTGTTAAAGAGAGTGCACGGAAAGGGAGCTTCGATTTAGGATTTGCTTCTGCGAGGTGTCAGGAAATTGTTTGTGGAACAATTGCTACGCCTACGTCTGCTCGTATCGTTGAACGAGTCACTGTAGGGTCCACAAGTGCTTGCCGTACGATCCTTTGATCCTCTCTCCTCGTGGTCTTCCTGGTCGCTCCAGACCCGGTTTTCCGCGCGTGGGTACCTTCTCGTGTCCACTGCTCGCAACAATTTCTAACGCCACAATCCGAACGATCCACCTGGCCAGCAACACGGTGCGTCGACCAGTCTGCAGTTATCATCCTGATGATCAGGCCTCTCTCAAACTCGCTTAACTGTGAGAAATGTCTTCTAGCACGTTTACCTGGCATGTTTCGCTTACCAAAGTCTTCCTACAATCGGCGGGTAATCATCACGCTTATGAATCTTCGAATTTGCGCTGGCTTATATAAAGAGTGTTTTTTTTCAGGTATAGAAAATTAAGTTGGCATTACTTTCCAAGATGGCGACCGATTTAACAGCTGTCAAGTGATTTATTCTCAGTTTGGTTTGGCAATTCATCAAAACGATCATCAAGCAAAGCGTAGATTCGACGAATGGGCTCAAAACGAGATTGCCGTTGTTCCCGATTTTCATACGCGAATTTTGTTTAGCGATGATGCGCACTTCTGGTTGAATGGCTATGGCAACAAACAGAACTGCCGCATTTGGAGTGAAGCTAATTCACAAGTGTATGTCGAAACACCATACATCCAGAAAAACTGACTGTTTGGTGCGCTTTATGGGCTGGTGGAATCATTGGTCCGTACTTCTTCAAAATCGATGAAGGCCACAACGTTACAGTCAATGGTGATCGGTATAGAGCCATGATTACTAACTTTTTCATTCCTGAATTGAACAATCAGGATGTCCAGGAGCTGTGGTTCCAACAAGACGGCGCAACATGTCACACAGCTCATGCTACAATCGATTTATTGAAAGACACGTTTGGTGACCGCCTAATTTCATGTTTTGGACCTGTGATTTGGCCTCCAAGATCTTGTGATTTAACACCGCTAGACTATTTTCTGTGGAGCTATGTAAAGTCATTGGTCTATGCGGATAAGCCACAAACGCTTGACCATTTGGAAGACAACTTTCGCCGTGTTATTGCCGATATACGGCCACAAATGTTGGTAAAAGTCATCGAAAATTGGACGTCCAGATTGGACTACATCCGAGCCAGCCGTGGCAGTCCTATGCCAGAAATCATATTTAAAATGTAATGCCACAAGATTATCTTTCGAGTAAAAAAAATTCATGTCAATCGAATAATACATCATTGTTTTATTGCAATTTAAAGTTCTATACCTCTAAAAAAAACACCCTTTAGCACCATCTTCCTGATTGTAGCGCCCCCTCGGCGTGTATGAGCATGCGTATTGGCACAAAACTTGGGATCATTTGCATATCACATTACGCTGTACTTATTTGCAAAGTTTCACGATTGTACTTAGCTTCCTTCTTGGATCGCTATTTTCAATGTTCCTGAGAGTATATCGCAAAAATTATTTCAGAAAAAATTTTTAAAGGCTGAATCTTAAATCTCTTAAAATTTAGTATAAAATGTTATTTTTAGTACTTACTTTTTTTCCAGCTGATACATTTGGTAAAAACGTTCTAAATATTAAACCCTATTAAGTAAAATTTATTCGTGCTTTATTTGTTCTAATGTAGAGAAATGTAGTATGATCAACAAATTTGATAATCAAACTATTTATGGTAATAATGTTTTTGTGTGTGTCATTTTAAATAAATCAGTAACTTGAAAACAACAGAAAAAACAATTTGAAAATTAAAGTCGCTGTGTGCACTTGCTTTGATAATGCTTAACCCAACTTCGCACTGTGTGTTGCATTTCTGCAACATACGATTTTTTTAATTTAACAGACTCAATATTTTTTTAATTACCTACAAATAACTTATCCGAGAAAAAAAGATTACTGCAACGAAATACATGCTAATTTTGTCACTGGATGGAAGTACATTTTTTATCCAGAAATCATAACAATTATAAAAATCTCTGATGCCTCAAGAACTGTGTTTTTGCTATAAAAAGAATCCATTACATTTTATGCTTCCTCTTGTTTATTGATGAAATAAATTAACATTTTATGATGAATAATAAAATCCTCATATAAAAAAAGTTTTTTTTTTTTAATTTACAGCACTACTGCGCAATGTTACACTTCTGCAACAAACAAAAAAATGACTGAAATTCAATTTAAAACTGCTTAATTTTTTTCATATTTTTCCCTTTTATTATTACTTGAGAACTAGCTGATATCATTTTTTCATAGAAATTTAAAAAATTGTGAAGTTAAGGGTTAAATCTGATTCCCTCAACATAAATAAAAATCAATGCTCAGTAAGAAAAAAATGCTTTAATAATTGTCTAGTATTTCTTATACAATAACATAAAAAATATTATTTACAAAAAGGTGTTTAATGTGGAACACAACTCAAGTATGGTCATCACATAAGCTATTTAAAGCAATACAAGGTGTGACACACAAAAAAAAACGAGTCTAAGTGTGGAGTTGGCAACATCTATTTTGTTGATGTCATTCCAAACACTTCCTCTATCCCTGTGGCCAGTTTCACCTTAACCGATCACACCAGTTAGAAACACTGCGTTATTGAGTGAACACGTGCAACTGCATTCTGCCGAAAATATGTCGAATCAAAATCAAGTTTCTTATGAAACTTGAAATTAGCCACGGAAACATTTCAAATATTAATCGAGGCTTACGGAGGTAAAACTGTGTCTCGTGCACATGTGTTTGAATAGCATAAGTGGTTTTCAGGTGGAAGGGACAGTGTGGACGTAGATGAACGTACTAGAAACCCGAAGTAAGTGATTACTGATCAAAACATTGCAAAAATTCGTGATATGAGTGGGTTCCCACTCATGTCAGTGGTCAGACTATTAATCAGCACCACTACATTGAAGCACTAAAAAACTTCGTGAAAAATTAGGAAAAAAAGGCCATAATCTCTGACCAGAGATGGCTGGCTTTTGTACCAAGACAGTGCATCCGCTCACCCAATACTATTATGTCTAGCAGTTTCTGACCACCAAATCATTACTGTGATGGGGCATCCTCCTTTTTCACCTAATTTGGCTTCATCGGAACTTTTCCCTACTGTTAAATCTTACTTAAAGGGAACCCATTTCATCATATTTGAAAGGATTCAGGCAAAAACGGAGAATGTCCTGAAGGGTCTTCGAAAAACCATTTTCCAGAGTTTTTACATTCATTCTCACTCACTCATCATGATACCTCCGGAACTATTAGGCTGATAGAAATTTGATATGTGTGTTCCTTGATAGGAGTAGAGATCCGCTAAGAAAGGGTTTTGCGAAAGTTAACTTCCCCAAGGGGGATTGCAAGGGATTAAGAGACGTTATAGCAAAATATTTCCGTTTTTGAACAATTAGACCAACAGACTTGGAATTTGGAAGACATGTTTCTTTCACATAGAGATCCCCTACAAAAGAGGTTTTTTACAAAAAAAGACTGCCAAGGATAGGTGCGAGAGGTTAACGAGGGGTTATAGATAAAAGATAGTTCAATTTTTGTACTATTAGACCTAGCCTTGAAAAATGGCAGGCACGTTTCTTTCATGAGTAGAGATCCGCTAATAAAGGGTTCCTCTAAAATTGACTTGAGATCGAATTTTATATGAAAATTTCCACTTTAACAATTACTAAACCTATTATCTTGAAATTTAGAGAACGTATTACGTTTGCTGAGCAGAGATCAACTGAGAAAGGGATTTTCAAAAGCTGACTCCCATGGGTGTTACGGGGGCATTATAGATTAAAAGATTCCCTTTTTTCAACTATAAGACCCCTACAGACTTAAATTTTGCAAATATAATTTTTTGTTGAATACAAATACGCTAAAAAACACTGATATTGTTTAATTTGAAATCAACTGATAATTAATACATTGAAGATTTTTTTATGCTTTAATCTCTATTGTTTTATTTTTCAATTTACCCTTGCGAAGAACGGGTATACCAGCTTGTGAGGCTATAAATACAATTTTGTCGAATATCCTCAAACAGTTAAAACATTTTATGTTTCGTAAGAATGATAATCATAATAATTAAAGTTTCACGATCCAATATAAACAAAAGACGAATCAGTAAACCGAATTGATTCACACAAAATTGGGAAATATGGCATTGATAAAAAAGTTTCTTAGGTTTGAAAACCTATTATGTTATAATTTCCGAGACTATAGTTTCTACATATTATCTTTGAAATAGAAAATCAATGTTTTCTTGGTTGTTGCCAGATGCTATCCCGTGTTTCAGTGGTGTTTTCCCTCTTATCTTTCCTAAAATACATTTTCTGATAACTCTGATTGAAGGTTGGTTCTGGCAACACACGTTATTTTATTCAAAAATTCTTATGAAAGGCTCTCAATGCTGCACATAATTGTGGCTGAAATTATATGTAACAATTTTAAGCATAAAATGTGATCCTTATCACATAAGCTTTATTACTCTACCATAGATACCGTAGGCAAGAGTTATATGCTATCGTACGTTTTATATTTAACAACGAAAAGAATTTAATCACCTCCTTACATTGCCAACGAATGACCCTGGTAGCCTAGTGGTCAAGGTATTGGATGGTGGCTGGCATGTCATGAGTTCGAGCCCACTATCACTAAAGATCCGCCGTTCAGGGGAGGGGGGGAGCGATGCGCGGTAAACCTGTCTAGAGTTCAGACATCCTCCCTTTGGTATGGTGTGGTAGTTAGGAGGTAGGGATGCCAGCTTCAGGTGTCATCCTCGTCCCTTGACCATGGTTGAAAATTACGAGGTCCGTCACCAAAAGCCCTCGTGTAGCTGAACAGTGCGACGTTATTATTCACTCACTCCATTGCCAACGGCCATACCATACTGAAAACACTGGTTCTGGTCCGATCACCGAAATCAAGTATCATCGAGCGAGGTCAGTTCTTGGGAAGATGACCATCTGGGAGCACCAAATGCCGTTGGCACTTTATGGTGCCATAGCTCAGTGGCTAGAGAAAACTGATCTCGTAAGCCAAGGGTCGTGAGTTCGAACCTCACTGGTGGCTGATTTTATATGTAGTTTCGCTGGCTGGGTGGCGTTGTTGGTTTGTCGCTGGTCTTGTACGTCTAAGGTTCGACCCCTGCCCAAGTCGGTTGATTTTCATGATGCAGATAGCTGAAATGTAACAGCTTCCATGTCATATGATTATGTGGCATGTTAAAAGTGTGCCTAGAGTGCTTAGGTGCTGTAGGTAAAATTAAATTCGTAGTACCATTTCGCATTATCAGAGCTCAGGTGCCTCCATCTGGGGAGAAACCTGGCGTCAAAATTACATTGTGGGGATTGGTATTCACGTATATGGTTCTGCACTTCAATTTATACCAACTCCCGGGGAATGTACTAGGTCTACAATGGTAAATTCCAATACGCAACTCCATTGAAAAAAAAAAGAATCTTTCCGATGGAGCCTAATGTTTGAAAGGTGAATTTCACGGGAATCGACGTTCAAACTGATTGTTAAGTACTAATTCAGATTTTCGTGAATACCATTTCGTAGAATAATAAAAGCTTCTGTGTATGCGTGCTCTAATAAATAAGCCACAAATAGTTCTACCTGATGGAAGCCTTGATTAGAATTGAATTTCGCCGATCACAAAATATGAGAGATCTTTTCCTCCAACCAGTTTTCCTGAAAGCGATATAATGGTATTAAACATGATGTAAATGTTTTCTTTCACACCGCCATCTTCGTCAAACATGTTTGTTTCAAATGGGTTTACGGGCTGTGGTAGCCCAGTGGTCAGGGTATCGGATCATGGCAGGCATGTCATGAGTTCGAGCCCAGTGCCACTAACAGGTTATTTTACATTTAAATCTTAGCTCTATTATTGATTTTAAGCCTATTAACTAAATGTGACATTCGATAATCTAGCACAATGATTCCAAAAGTGGTCTATACAGACAGTGCTGATTTCAAATCATTTTGGGCCCTGAGTACAGAAGATCTGCAGGGACCCTTTTCACTGGATGATCGAAATTTGTAAGCAGTCCTGCATATTCGGGCCTTCCTTGCCTCTAGGGTGCCCACCTCAAGCGCTCAATTGATAAACCAGCACTGTATATAGACCCACCAGGGGTCTATGGCGACCTGCAAGGGGTCCACGACAGCAAAAAAAATAATTTGGAAGTTCATGAGGAGTAAATGGGAGTCTACGTTAGTAGTTCTCATTAAACCAGATAGCGACATTAATTTGAAAAAGAAAATTTAATCAAATGGAAGTCAAACTTTACCCATTAAATAGATTTATTGACTAAATTTAATGAGGTGTTAATTTGGACCTTTAAAGTGTCAGCATAAATTTTATTAAAGCAAGGACCAGCTTTTCAGCTTTTCTTGCCAGAATTAAGCTTAAAAGAGTACAAAATTGGACGTCGCGAATTTTCATAGTTCCTCAATTGGTCACAGACTATCTGCCAGAAAAAAAGGACGTTTTTTTTTATCTACTTTCAACATTTAAATACCCTTTATTCAGATTTTGAAACTATTTTAACAATACATTTACTTGGTAATTTCCACAGAAGGCAATGAATTCGTACGGTCACATTGAAAAAAAGTCATGTTTTAAGAGGAACTGATCGGAATAGGCAGTAATGAAGACCTTACAGAGAAACGGATGTCAGCAATTTCTAGGCTTTAAAAACACATACCCATTATTTATCTCGAATTATGGAGTATTGAAAGAAAGTTTTTAATTGCTTATCCTGGAGAGACGGAGTTTCCGCGCGGTTGCTGGCTGGACACTACTAAACGAGGAAATTTAGGGTTAAACTTGACAAGATTGATGGCAAATGTTGAAAATTTGTTGTTGAAGCACCAGATTTATCTCTATCATTATAAACATTTGTAAACATAACACGAGGGCTTTTGGGGACGAACCTCGTAATATTGAAACATGGTGAAGTGACGAGGACAACACCTGAGCTGGCACCCTTCCTCTTCTAGCTACCACACCAACGGGAGTGGTTCTATAATATAAAAAGTTTGGGAACCTCTAATCTAGCGTCAGAAATCTATTCTTGCTTTCGATGTAAAGGCTCATTCACACCAAGGCGTACAAACGTCGAGTGTCTAGCGTCTAGCCAATCAGAGACTTTATCTCGGGCGAGACAAGGTCTCTGATTGGCTAGACGCTCGACGCTGACAGCTTTGGTGTGAATTCCGCTTTAGTCTAACAAGCAACATGATCATTTGTCATGTTAGTGACATAACTGAAAATTTTTATCTTTAGGAGCCTTCAGTTGTAAAGATACAGTCACTCAAAAATGTATTGGGACACTTGACGTGCATAACTCTGCGTACAACCATTTATAAAAATATTTATCACATAAAAACAAAAACAAAATGAATTAAGAAATATTTTAACATTTGGTGTACAGTATACAAGGAAAATTTTATTAGTAGTATAGAATTATAACTTGATCTAACTTTTCAAATATAATTCAAAAGCACACTGGAGTCAAAAAAGTATTGGGACACTTTTGAAATGAGAAATTTAACAAATATACAGCGCATCAATAGAATTTAATTTCACATCACTTTTTATAGACTAGAAGTTTAAACATAAACGTTTCAACAAATAAGATTATTTATATAAAAAATGTCGAAAAACAAAGATATATCGGTCGTTCTGCGAAATATCGTAATAAGTCATTGGAAAGAGGGGAAATAAGTTCGCTGTATAGGGGAAAAATCTTGAAATTGAGTATGTTTACTGTTTTTAACATTATTGAGACAGATTAAAGAAAACAAATAGTGTTTAAAACACACAAGCAAAAATCAAAAGCTAGGTTGGCATTTGTTAAAATGTATGTAAGGCAGCCAACAGAATATTGGGAAAATATAATTTTTGTTGATGGAAGCAAATATAACATTTTTGGACCGGATGGAAAGCAAAAAGTTTGGTGAAAATCAAATACAGCAATGCATGTCAAAAATTTACGGCCTACTGTCAAATATGGAGGGTGTGACCAAATTGTCTAGGACTGCATGGCAAGCTGTAGTTTCGGGAACTTATATTTTATTGATTGTATAATGAATAAATATGTCTATTTTGACATCCTGAAGCGAATTTTAAAGCAAAGTGTGAGCAAGCTGGGAATCTAAGGATATTTTAAATTGTACCAAGATAATGACCGGAAACATACTGCAGATATTTGCAATTATAGGTCCTCTACCACTGTCCTAGTGTTTCTAAGACTCCTGCACAAAATCCAGACCTTAATCCTATTGAACATATGTGGTATTATTTGCAGCAAAAACTATATGAGCACCAAATTTCTAACCAGCAGGATTTAGGAAAAAATATGGTCGAAGAGTGGACCAAAATCGATAGATTTTTTTGCAAAAAATTGATCCAATCAATGCCAAATAGACTTCGAGAGGTCATAAAAAGCAAGGGAGGCCCAACAAAATATTAGTTTCTAAGTTTGAATTGGTTTTCTTAATTTATTGGGAAGTGTCCCAATACTTTTTTGTGAGCACGTTTTTTAACTCTATTTCTTTTATTTTCAATATTAAACATAATTACATTAATGAATGAGTTTTGTTGAAACTATTATTGTTTGTATTTACTAAAATAACATTTACTTTTTTTTGGTTTCATTTGTATGTTTAAGTAAAATATTATGATAAAAAATCTATGAACTGGTAGTGTGTCCCAATACTTTTTTGACAGACTGTAGGTCAATCGGCAACGAATTTTAATTAATATCAATAATTTTATCAAATTCTAAATATATTCAATATAAAGAGTGTTTTTTTCCAAGTATAGAAGTTTAAGTTGGCATTTCTTTCCAAGATGGCGACCGATTTAACAGCTGTCAAGTGATTTATTCTCAGTTTGGTTTGGCAATTCATCAAAACGATCATCAAGCAAGGCGTAGATTCGTCGAATGGGCGCAAAACGAGATTGTCGTTGTTCCCGATTTTCATAAGCGAATTTTGTTTAGCGATGAAGCGCACTTTTGGTTGAATGGCTACGTCAACAAACAAAACTGCCGCATTTGGAGTGAAGCTAATCTACAAGTGTATGTCGAAACACCGTTACATCCAGAAAAACTGACTGTTTGGTGCGCTTTATGGGCTGGTGGAATCCTCCTTCAAAAACGATGAAGGCCACAACGTTACAGTCAATGGTGATCGGTATAGAGCCATAATTACTAACTTTTTCATTCCTGAATTGAACAATCAGGATGTCCAAGAGCTGTGGTTCCAACAAGATGGCGCAACATGTCACACAGCTCGTGCCACAATCGATTTATTGAAAGACACGTTTGGTGACCGCCTAATTTCACGTTTTGGACCTGTGAATTGGCCTCCAAGAGCTTGTGATTTAACACCGCTAGACTATTTTATGTGTGGCTATGTAAAGTCATTGGTCTATGCGGATAAGCCACAAACGCTTGACCATTTGGAAGACAACATTCGCCGTGTTATTGCCGATATACGGCCACAAATGTTGGAAAAAGTCATCGAAAATCGGACGTCCAGATTGGACTACATCCGAGCCAGCCGTGGCAGTCCTATGTCAGAAATCATATTTAAAATGTAATGCCACAAGATTATCTTTCAAATAAAAAAAATTCCTGTCAATCGAATAATACATCGTTGTTTTATTGCAATTTAAAGTTCTATACCTCTAAAAAAACACCCTTTAGAATGAATAAAACGAAAACAACCTTTTATATGCATCTTATGTAGAGAGAATACCTTAAGAATTTTCTTTATAATCACATCCAGATGCCTGTCACGAGTAAGGGGTACGTTAAAAAGTTTGTATAAATCACTAGTTTAAATGATTTTTAGAAATTTTTTCTTCCATGCATTTTACAGAAAGGAATCCCCCCCCCCTCATGTTGCTTGTTTTTTACCGCCAATTTAGCAATAACCTTCTGTAAAAGGTAGACTTGATTGTGTCCTCAAACTAGTTACTTTTATCTATTAAAATTTAATGGTTGTCAGTTTCAGAAGTATACACCGTACTACGACTGGTTGATCGGGATAACAGATAAAAGGCACGTGTAACTCTCGATTTCTTCAAAGGAACTCTCATCTGAAAAGCTAGCACAATTTAGGTGCCATTATATCGAAAGATAAGTGAAAATACGAATTTTCTTTACCGTTGTAAGCAATACAAGGGGAAAATATTTTAGGTAAGTTATATTACTTTTTCTGACGAATTGAACGAACTTTAAAAAGCATTTTCATTGTAAAATGTCTATAGTCTTAATCAATACATTTTTATTCAAAAAATGTTTTTCTTTGTAACTCGAACTTTCTAATGATTTTAAGAAAACAATAAATCTCGTGCTAATCTGTATTCTTATGCATCTTAACTTATAGAATCTTATTCAATTTGTTTTTTCAAACATCAAGTACTTTAGTTAAACAGACTTTATAATTTCAAGCAGAGCTTTCAGGCTGATGAATTGCTTTTTATGACGGATCTCTAACTATATTTAACTCCTTTTATTTAATTATACTTGAATAAGTTTTAATTGGTCAAAACAATTTACAGATTTCATAAAAATCCAATTTTTGTCAAGGGAAAAAATTTGTTCTAATGTTTACTAATTTTAACACTGTTATTCAAGTTTAAAAATTAACTTTTAAATGAGTACCCGATTTTTGCACTAATGGATCTAAAACTTCATTTTTCACTTTATTACTGTCAATATTAGGTTCCATTGCCTACTAAGCAAACTGATTGCTGAACAAAATTCGGATGTTTTTTTTTGAAATCTTGAATATCGCTTGAATAACAGTTTAGAGATAAATTAGATCGAATATAATATATTTCTCTAGATCTTCCTTCTCTATATATCTGCTTTTTTTTAAAGCATTTTCATTCGTTTGTGAGGTAAATGACCAATGCGAAGTTAATCGGCGGAGTATTGCAGCTGTGCACCATAAAATAATTTATTGCATTTTGCCATTTATTACATGAAAGTGACAAATAATTTAAATAAAATTAAAATTTTAATCACATTAAAAATTGTTAATAAATCTAAGAATCTTCAATAGAATAAGTACAGTGGTCCACAAAAGTGTTCATACACTTGCAATTTCTTATAAAATTTAATGTTTTCGACTAATAAAAATTAATGTATTGTAATTTTTTTATGATATCTGCAACTTGTTCTTAATGGAATGACATAATTAATTTTTTAAAAATAGTATAACTATTTTTTAAAAAAATTAATAATCAAAAATCTATTAAAAATTACGCCACAAAAGTCTTCGTACACTTAACAAAAATCTCCACTTAGCTTTAAATATTGTATTTCTTTCTTAATTCGGTACTTAGTAGGATATGTTTTAGTGTCCACAACAACTTTTAAGCATCTTGGTATAGATTTAATCAGTTTTTTTTTTGTATTTTCTGCATCGATTTTCCTCCATTCTTCTGTGATTATTGTTTTTACGTCACATTTTGTCTTTATTTGTCATGTTTTCTCTTTATGTGTTTTTATAATTTGGGGATAGTTATAGAGACACCAGTGGCGTACATTAAGAGCAATGCGCTTGGCGTCATTATCCGGTTAAAAAATGAAATCGCTTCCAATATCCAAATTTTGGGCGAATAATTTAAAATTTTTCTTTACCATATTTAAATAGAACTCATGATTCACAATATTAACAAAAAATACCAAATTACCTAATTCTGTGGCCGAATCCGCGGCTCGGAGTGGAAACTTACGACCTTGTGCGCTTGCAACACTCGTAGCCCATTCGGGCCAACAACACTTAAAAAGTTAATTTTAACGAGTAGAGTAATCAAAATTTAGTTCGTTCACCATATGGATAGTTTTTTAATATCTTCATTGAAATTTACAAGATTTAATACTATCAGTATTTTGTTGCAACATCAAAGAATGATTTATCTTCCTTTTGCCATAACTCAGAAGGTTTATCATTTTACTTTTAAAAAATTAAGTATGGTGGATAATTTTGCCTGAAGAAACAATCGAAAGTTTGTAAGGTCACCAATATAGAGGAGGCCTACGAAAAGGGTTCAAGAAGATAGGAACATATTTAGGTTCAACACGGAGGTGCTCGTAGGATAATGTATCTTTTGACGCGATAAAGCAAGTTGGGATAACCAGCAGGAAAGAACGTCATTGAAATTTCTAGAATGACATCTTTAAAAATGAATTAAAGTAATTTTGTTAAAAAAATGGGAAATCAAGGAACATTTAGGAGATATTAACCATATAAATGTTTCTGAAAACTTCAAGGGGTAATATTATTTTAGACGATATAAATTCAAAATTTTATCCGTTAAATGCTTTTTAGAAAAAAATATTAGATTGAATTGCTTTAAAGTCAAGTGGTTTGATTTATTTCTCTTTTTGTTGGAATTTAGTTTTGGTTTAAACTAAAGATGCTAGAAAACTCTGAAATTAATTGAAATTATTTCAAATATTCACATTACTCTTGTTTTTCTTAGGTTCCAATTTTGTTACCTGAGTGTTTCTGATTATATCTATGTATTTTGTTACGAAAATCCCCCTTGTGGAACCTGACTTTTCCCTAAGTATGAACTTTGATACTGATTCATGTTGTTCTCTCTGTCACTTCTTCCGACACAGACTATTCATTCTTTCTTCAATAACTACTTGTCGCTAATAAAGAAACAAGTATTTTCAGTTACCTTTTCTAAAATAAGTGGCAGTTATTGGTATGCATTTCTCCTGTTGTCAAAATAAGTTGTTTATAAATTGTTTTGACTAGATTTTGGATAAAATCTACCTACTTAGCTGGGGAAAAATTTCTTAGTTTGTGTCATTAAGATCGTAAATCTTTATCATTTTTTGGTTAAAGCAATAAAATAAGTTTTACAAAATTCTAGCTTACGATAATGTTTGCCATCTTTGTTTTCGAGGAACGATCTTCTCCTTATCTATAAATATTTCGGATTTTCTTAGATTAGTCAGCATAAACATTCCACTTGAACAACAACCTTTCGTCTAGAAACCACGTACTTTTGAACCTTGATGGAATGGCGAGAAAGACTTGCACTCTATCCTTCCCCTTGTAAAATCTTGGGATCCCGAATTTAGTTCAAATTTTGTAGGATGGTAGATTTAGAGTTTCCCTGTTGATTAAGATATGGTTATAAGGGTCACTACTCAATAACTTTTTAGACATTTGCAATTGAAGTCGCGTTTCACTCGCTAAATTCAGTTCTGTAGCAAATGATTACACGTAAATGGGTTTAGCGTAACAGCAATGGATTAATGTTTCTCGTCGTCAGGAGCCGGGTTCGAGTCCGTGGAGGGTGAATAACATTATTTTTTTAAAAAATTGTCACTCTTTACATAAAAATATGTATTATGGAAATTAAATAAGTTGGAAATGAAATATCTTTAATGACTAGAAACCTTATACGAATGATAATGACAAATAAAACTTTGCATAAGTACAAAATACTTATATAGTGCAATAACTGCACTAATATATATATATAGTGCAATAACTGCATAGTTATGGCACAATGGAAGCATTTGGGTGATTTTTTACGTGGCAGAATTATTGGACGATTGGAATGTGGACGTACCCAGCTGGAAGTATCCGAGAAACTTGGAGTCACCCAGAGTGTCATCTTCAGGCTTTGGCAACGATCCCAAGATGATGGTAATGTGAGTAGATGTTACAGCACAGGTCGCCCCCGAGTTACAACGCCGAATGAGGACCGGTATATATTTGGCAGTTACTGCCAAAAGAAACAGACGGAGCACAGCATCAGACCCGTCTCGTCAGCTCTTTTCAGCTACCGGTACGACAGTTTCAAGGCAGATCGTGTACAGACACTTAGGCACATTGGTCTACATGCTCGTAGGCCTGTCAAATGTGTTCCACTTACCGCAACTCACTGTCGCCTGCGATTAACCTGGAGTAGAGAGCATGCATTGTGGACACCGCAACAGGGGTCTTGTGTGATGTTTTCTCCGACGAGTCCAGGTTTAGTTTGCAGTCTGATTCTTGCCGGACTTTAATACGGAGCGTGCCAGGTACCTGTTACCACCAAAAGAAACCATTGAACGACCCCGTTACGGTGGTGCAGGATAGCTCGTTTGGGGAGGAATTATTCTTGGTTCCAGAACTGACCTGCATGTTCAGAGTGTATCGATGACAGGCCACATTTATCGGGATGTCATTCTGGAACAACATATACGATTGTTTCGGGGTGCCATGGGTGCTGAATTTCTGTTTATGGATGACAACGCCCGTCCTCACCGTGCAAACATTGTAGACGAATGCCTTCAATTGGAGGATATCACCCGTATGGATTGGCCAGCATACTCATTGGACTTGAATCCAGTAGAACATGTGTGGGATATGCTTGGCCGACGAATTTCAGCCCGTCAACCTCCTCCCACCTGTCTACCGGAACTTCGGAATGCATTGCTTGATGAGTGGCGTAATATTCCCCAAGATCAGATTGATAATTTGATACTCAGCATGCCTAGGCGTTGTAAGGCCTGTATTGCATCGTCCAGGAGATATACTCCGTATTAACCATCATACTAACCATGGTATACTGTTTTTTGTCAATAGGTTCTTTTTTTTTGAAATTTGCTCCAGGGAGTAAAAATCGCAATTTTTATTAATTATGTCAAACACATAGCATCTTTTTTGATCTTTACCTTTCATTTAATAAATAGACTTTACAAATAAGTCAAACTTGTTTTGCTTCTGTCTCATTCTTTGCCTGAACTCCATTTTCCTTAATTTATGGACATGAGTGTACTATATAAATTTAAGTCAATTAAAACTAGTTCAAAATAAAGAAAAGGAATTTAAATAAGACTAAATATTTTACTATATGAATGTGAAATATTATTGAAATTTACGATCTTGGCCCACAAATCTTGAACAGCCAACTCTAAATCATGTACAGAGTGACACGATGACATATGCCGTTTTAGCGGATCCCACACGTGCTCTACAGGGAACAAATCGGGGGAGCGGGCCGGCCATGGAAGAGTCTGAAAATGACGGAAGTCTTGAGCAACTTTTGCTGTATGCAGACGAGCATTATCTTGCTGGAAAATTGGGACCATTTAGGAAAGGTCCTACATGAGGTTGAAGAATATCATCAACGTAAAACCGGCTATAAACTATGGCTCCCCAGACTATTACACCAGCTGTGCGGGCAGTGTGACGTAGAACAGTGTGGGGGAATTGTACCGCTTATCAGAGCGCCTCCACACCCCTACACGGTTATCATTTGTCCCCAAAAGAAACCGGGATTAATCCCTAAACACAACCTTTTGCCAATCTGTGGCATTCCAGATTGATCTGGCTTGGAACCACTGTAGACGCAGTTGCCGATGTTCCGGTGTTAAAGGGAGTGCACGGAAAGGGCGATTGGATTTAAGATTTGCTTCTGCAAGGTGTCTGGAAATTGTTTGTGGAACAATTGCTACGCCTACGTCTGCTCGTATCGTTGAACGAGTCACTGTGGGGTCCACAAGTGCATGCCGCACCATCCTTCGATCCTCTCTCCTCGTGGTCTTCCTGGTAGCTCCAGACCCGGTTTTCCGCACGTGGGTACCTTCTCGTGTCCACTGATCCCAACAATTTCTAACGGCACACTGCGAAAGATCCACCTGGACAGCAACACGGCGCATCGACCAGCCTGCAGTTTTCATCCCGATGATCAGGCCTCTCTCAAACTCGCTTAACTGTGAGAAATGTCTTCTAGCACGTTTACCTGGCATGTTTCGTTTATCAAAGTCTTCCTACAATCGGCGGGTAATCGTCACGTTTATGAATCTTCGAATTTGCGTAGCTTATATAGCACCCTCTTCCTGATTGTAGCGCCACCTCGGCGTGTATGAGCATGCGTATTGGCAAAAAACTTGGATCATTTGCATCTCACATTACGCTTTACTTATTTGCAAAGTTTCGCGATTGTACTTAGCTTCCTTCTCGGGTCGCTATTTTCAATGTTCCTGAGTGTACATATCTTTTACAAGTTCCGTTACCCCGAAAAAATAAATGGGGCAGAGTTAGTTTTTCCAATACCACAATTTGAGATTTTGATTACCCTTCTTTGATATAATGATAATAATAGTCGAAAAATATTATGAACTGAATAGTGATGTAGAATCGTTTTGGAGAAGTATGTAATGTGTGTGGGGGAATAATGCATTTTTCTCGTCAATGCCTTTTGTGGCTATAGTAGTCTTGCGGTCAAGGTTATCGACTCGTTTATT
Organism: Trichonephila clavipes; assembly: GCA_019973935.1. NCBI lineage: Eukaryota > Metazoa > Arthropoda > Arachnida > Araneae > Nephilidae > Trichonephila > Trichonephila clavipes. The sequence continues at coordinate 152,309 of BMAU01005519.1, forward strand.
GTGTGCCATGAGTTCCAGCCGCCTCTGAACACCCGCCGTGTAGAGGAGCCGAAGCCTGTTAAATCTATCGAGGCTCATACATCCTCACGTTAGTGTAGTGTGGAAGTTAGGAAAGGGGATGCTAGCTCAAGTGTTGTCATAGTTACGTGACCGTGGTTCAAAATTACGGAGTCCGTCGCCAATAGCCTTCGTGCAGCTTTGCAGTGCGACGCGTTAATATAGATTTCTCTCTCGTCAAGGCTTCACTTTGTAAATATTCTTTGATCGAGGATTCATATAAGTTTTTAATACAAGAACATTTTGAGCCAGAGTTTGTTATCGTTTCACCACAAAGCAAAACGAGGGCTATTGTTGAAGAACCTCGTAACTTTGAACCTCGGTCAAGTGATAAGGTCGATACCTGAGCTGGCCTTTTTGTCTCCAAATGACAACCCCACGTCGACGGGAAGACTTTGAGCTTGACAGATTTAACGTGCATCAGCCCCCTTTACAAGACAATTGCTCTGTGGCAGCTGAACTCGAGCCCACGACACGTCGACATGAGTTCGTGACCATAACCCCTGGGCTACCGCGACCACATTTTGAGTTCGAAAGAAAATTATTTTAAATTCCTTCTCTCTGATCACAATTTCTCTCGTTCAAAGCATTCCTATTTGGTACGCATTAAATACTCCGCATGTGTTGTTGTTTCTCATCCCCGATATCAGCAGAGCTAGATCAGGTCCATGTGTCCATTCACCCTGAAGAAGTCCAAAACCAATAGGGGATCTTGAACCAAGTCCTGCCTGGTAAGCCCCAAACAAGATAAAATGTGGCCAGGGGAGCCCTGAGCAGAAGAACCCTTAATGCAAATTTCGAAATGTTTAACGACATCGACAAAAGTCAATGACATCAGATGACCACTAAGGAAACGAGTAAGCGCATTTTGATCTCGTCTACTGCTGCCCCGAACAAGAAAGCCGCCAGGGTATTTGCTCTGATACCAAGGGTGCACCGGTGCCGCATGTAGGGGACAAAATTTAAGGCCACCAAATTCAATCAAAATCCTGTAAATGGATATCAAGAGTTGAAGGACAAACACAAAATCTAAAGAATTTTTTTTCCAAATATATTTAACACAACAGACCAACCCTATTTCATATATTATCACATATAAAATACATATAGTATGATTTACACAACCTCTGACAATGTGAAGTTCGGTGAATAGTCCTGCAACAATAACATAGAGGAAATATTAACGAAAGCTATCTTACTGTGTGTGTGTGTCCTTCTCAAAATAGTCGCCTCCCATAACCGTGCACCACCGAGATCTGTTATACATGTCCTGGAAACTTTGCAACTAGAAGTCTTCTTTTGAGCCTCGTCACATTTCGTTGGACGTCAGAAATATCATCAAATCTCTTCCCTTTTGAAGCGAATTTGAAACGTGGAAAAAGGAGAAGACTGGAGAATTGAGATCTCTGGTGAAGGATCACAAACGATGCTGAACTGAAACATGGGGAGGGGGTAGATGGTTCACATCTGCCACTACGCTGGTTTTGTTTCACCAGAGTTGTCAGATCGGTTGTTCTGACTTCATTCACCGAACTTTATTGTCAGAGGTTGTATTTATTTCAAAGTTATTTAGGGATGCAGAAAGGAAAATCTGCTCTAGGGACAGTATATCTCATTTACATATTAATAGAATAAAATTGTTAAGACACTGATAATATTGCCACATTTTATAAACAACTTTTTAAATCTAATATAATACGTAAATACTTTCGAACTCTAACGAACATACAGCGTGCAAACTATTGCTGTTTCTCTTGAATATAGCCATAATTTAGATGAGTTCTTGACGAGATTATTTTGATTCTTGTGAGAATATTATTGCAAATTTTTTTAAAGAGGCCTGAAAGGACTATTAAAGGGGTTACTCCAAGAAGTCTTGGCTTCTTTATTATTATTATTTTAATTTTTTTATGTTGAATCACTTATGTATTGTCTGGCTATACTTTTGACGGTAGATTATGGAATGTTTGGCGCAATACTCCACATCTGCGGAGGTGGGTTACTTTTTTTTAGGGAGAAGGTAGTTGATCTTTTAGCGTGGAGACAGAAAAAGTGGAGACCCTTGGTTTTGGCGCGAAGGCGATAGACTAATTTTGTCTAAAGAGAAGGAAAGTTCCTTTGTTTCAGCCCGACTCGCAGGGTTGAGTTTTTCTGTAACAGGAGGAGATAGTTTCTTGGGTTTCGGTTTTTAGTGTGGCGGGCAATGCTTATTTTTGAATGTAAAATAGATAGAACTCTGTTCTTTTTGGCTCGGCGTACTGTGTCTAGGAGTAGTGAAAAAAGTAATAGATAAAGACATTACTATTTGAGTAGCTCCAGAGAAAACGTTGGAAAGCAAAAAGTTTACCATAGAAAGCTTTCGTAAGCCAAAATAACACAAGAAGAGTTAAGCAGTAAAAATAGCTTAAGAAACAAGACAAAAGTAAGCTTTAACTTGGGGTTATTCGAACAATTTAGCAACTACAGCTGAAAGTGCTAATATTAAGCGAGTAAGAATGCCGAAGCCCATTGAAATAATCTTATTGTTATCATATTCAGTAAATCGGCGTGACAGTAACAATGACTGCTTCCGACATTCCTTTTTTAGAACTCTTTAGGGGCATATAATTTTTAATGACCTTGGAGGTACTCGAGTGATTTTCCTCTCATCCATGGGGACTTAATGTCTTTGGTAAGGTAAACATGGATGATACGCCCCTGGAATGTCATGGCGAGCATTTCCTATTTTCGATCCTTCTTCTTAACCAAGAAACCCTATTTTTTCTTTCTTTCACTTGCCCTGGATTAGATATATCCCCTGTTTATCAAGCATTGAACTTTTACAAATTTTTCAACTTAAATATCTTTTTGACTGCTAGTGTAAAGCTACTTACTGTAAAAGAATTAGATTTCTAATAAAGGAAACCATTCGAACTAGGAGAATAAATATGGTGCTGCAAAACAAATGTTCAACATTCGGTATCAATCCTGTCAGGTTAAACCTTAAATCTCCTCTGTTAATAGTGACTTTTTGCGAAATTGGCACCCTCACTGAAACTCCTCACTAAGCAATTAAAAATTTTTTTAGATATTCCATAATTTGGGACAAGTAACCGGTATATATTTTTAAAGCCCAAATTGTTTTTAAACTTCCCTTTAAGATCTTCGTTAGTGCCTATCCCGATCAGTTCCTACTGTAATTTGTGAAATTCTGATTGTCTCCACTGTGGTATTGCCATAGTCAAGGCATTCTCAAACCTAGTTTCAAAATCTGAATAAAGGGCATTTAAATGCTGAATGTTGATTATAACGTCCTGACAGATTTCTGTGACAAATTGAAGAAAATCACCATTTCAACATTATACTGCTTTAGCTTAATTGTGGAAAGGAACGCTGAGATGGTCCTTGTTTTAATAAAATTTATGCTGTCACCTTATAACTGGGAATTTATCTCAATTAATTTAGTAAATAAATATGTTAATTAAGTAGAATGCAGTTTTTCCACTCGATTAAATTTTCTTTTAAAATTTAAGTCACGATCTAGTTTAATGAGAAACACTATCATATACCCCCATTTACATCTCATGGACCCCCAAATTATTTTTTCGCTTACGTGGACCCCTGACAGGTCATCATAGACCCCTAAGGATAGATAGAGACCCCTTTGGGAATCACTGATATATCCGATACATTAAGATATATATTGGTAAATTAATGAATGCTTGGTGAAGTTTTTCCAAATATATAACTCTTAAGCCAGCGTTTGTCAAACTTTGGGGTGCACCCCCTAAGGGGGCGTGATAACCCTACTTGGGGGGCGCGAGCATATTGAAAAGTAGAAAACAAAAGATTATTTTAAAAAATATATTAATTTACTGAAAGAAAGCAAGACAAAATACATTCTGACATAATAAAAAAAGAAATGCACATTTTCCAATGATACAATACACTTATAAATGTATCAGCACTCTGTACAAGGTATTTGAGAGTTAATTTAAAAATACTAAGTTACCAGTAAACCCCAGGGGCTTGTCATATTTAAAATTATATATAAAATTATGTACGAAATTTAATACTTATCTTGATAATTTCTACGGTTTATAATTAAAGTTGTATTGGGGGGGGGCACAAGGAAAATAATAATTGAAAATTGGGCCGTAAATACACTGCTGGACAATTGCTAAGGACGGATCACAAATTGCTATGTAATATAACATTAAGCGAGACATGAGACTAGTAGGATAAAATATAGTTGCCACACTGTTCAGACATTAGAATAAAGAATATTTATTGTTCTGGAAAGTACAAAAGCTGTGAAACATCTGAAAGAAAAAAATGTTCATTTGATCTGCGTATGGAGAAATGGAACAATGCATCTAAAAGTCAGCAGGCACCTTAAAGAAAGGTATCAGTACGGGATATGTCCACCGTGTAGTGTGATGCAACATTCCACACGTCGTACCATACTTTGCACAACATTATCCAGCAGCTGTTGAGGCAATTTATTCCATTCCTCTGTGAGTGCACCGATGAGGGTGTTCTTGTTTGTCGGAGGATAGTTTCGACCAGCAACTTGCCTCCCCAAAGCATCCCACACATTTTCAATGGGGTTTAGATCTGGAGAACGCGCTGGCCATACGAGACGTTGAATACCCTCGCTGTCTAGACAATCCTGAACAGCGAGTGTTCGATGACATGTTGCGTTGTCGTCCATAAAAACAAATTTATCACCGACAGAACCACGGAAAAGACGAACATGAGGAAGTAGAACTTCATCAATGTATCGTTGGCCCGTCATAGTCTCATTCGCAACCACATGTAGGCGCGTACGGCCATTGATCATGATGCCGGCCCACACCATGATACTGCATGTCGGATATCGGTCCTTTTCCTGGATATTTTCTGGACGATAAGCAGTACCACTCTCGCGCCAGATAAGTTGGTGTCTACAATCCGATGACAGACTGAACCTACTCTCATCTGAGAATAGTACGCATGCCCAGTCCTGTTCAGTCCAATTGTGATGCTCACGACACCATTGCAAACGGGCAGTACGGTGCTGTCTGGTCAATGGGACACACACAACAGGTCTGCGTGCGTATAGACTTCCTCCCGTCAAACGTCTGGCAACAGTTTTTCGGGAGATCTGCTTTCCTGAGGCAGCAAGAAACTGATTTGCCACCTGCTGAGATGTGGTGCGCCTGTTCCTTTTTGTTGATAGGACGATATATCTGTCTTCTGCAGGCGTCGTACTTTTAACACAACCTCCCCCGTGCCGTCTACTACACATTCCAGTAGTTTTAGATGACTTCCACTGCCGTGAAACAACGCTGTGAGCGATGTCGAACTCCCTGGCAACATGTGTTATTTTTCGCCCTTCTTCGATCTTTCCAATAATTTGGCCACGCATAAAACCATCTATGTGATGTCGGGAAGACATGCCAAAAATTTTAAGTTCGTCTATTAAATCTTTCCTGTAAAGTTTTGACTTGAAACAATAACTGTCCACACGCGTCGAAACCTTTAAAGCTCTTATGAACGCTATCACGTGATGAACAGACGTGGGAAAAAAATTTGCATACTCATCCTTCTTACTGATATCCCGCACTTATTCTAATTTTCCACATTTTGCTTCCTTTCATTTTGAAGTGGCTATGGATGATAGTGTTATCCGTCCTTAGCAATTGTCCAGCAGTGTACATTGAAAGTTTGAGAAGCACTGCCTTACGCCAGTAAACTAACCTCTTCAGAAAAAATCAAAATAAGAAACATCAATTTCTACTTCGTGATCACATATATAAGAACCTAATTAAATACTATATTAGATGATGCGGCTCAGTATTTTCAAATTAACAAACACTTTCGTGTCCCCAGGGTGTTCTCCCTCAAAATTGGGGTGTAACCGAGCAATTTTGCACTGTTACCTGAATGGTGCTCAAAGCCAAAACTAACGACAGTTGTAGAAATGAGGCCTCTTGTCATGATAAATTTCGTGGACTTCGATCTGATGTAACTGTAGATCAGGTGGCATAAGTAACAACACAATTTCGTGTGTATGGACGGAGTTTAAACACTCGCAGAGTAAAAGGAAATTTTATATACAAAATTATACTGCACTGCAGCTAACCCTTCGGAAAGACTTCATCTCGACCAATCCAAACACTCCCTCTCATTTGAAGTTGCTCCCAGAAATTTGTGAAGTTAAACTTCTTATTGCGCGTTTGAAAAAAGGATGAGGATAAATTTTTAGGATGCGCGCGCATACCGTCACGCCACCGATGCGCGCACACACTGTTGTCTAATATTTTAACATGCCACTTTTTTGGTGCTAGAGGACTGATATATTTGGGGATAACTATTGTTATAAACCATATCTGTTGGGACGCACCTCCCCCAGTGCATTCCCCCCCTCTACAGATTTTTGGCCAATATCTCGGCACCCAAGCCAGACAGTCCATTCGAACCTGGCTCATTCGATTCCTCTCTATCTACTCTTCCAGTTATTATAATTTCATACTCATAGGGATATAACTTCGTTAACTTTTAATCGTTTAAATTCTTCAATCGCATTGCCAATTTTGCTCATGAATTTCTGTGAGCTCATCAATTGTCAGCTTCTGGAGTGTGAAAATCCATCAGCTCTTGAACGTCATCACTATCCACTTCTAAATTTATTTGCCTGGCAAGATCGATAGCTTCTTCAATCGCATTATCAATTTTTTTCTTTAAGATTTTAAATCGCGTAATTCCGAGTTCGCGTATGTTCGTGTAGCGTAAATCAAAGTATTACTGTATATACAGTAATCTTATCAATAAATTGATAAGATGTATTTCTTTTATTTTCAAGTACAACGCAAAATGATTCGTTTGTTAGGAGTCATATGCTTCTCTTTACTTGTCTGTATCAATGCAGTGGATTACAATGACCTTGAGAAGACGGGAAAAGCTTGCCCTGCCCAAGACAGTTGCGAGAGGAGGGGTGTAAAAAGCTTTGACGAAAGGAGCTGCGAATGCGATACCCGTTGCAGAAGTTATATGGATTGCTGCATCGACGGATCAGTATCACCCAGACCACTACGAAGTGTCTTGCAGTGCATAGCTTATGGAATTAAAAATAAGCTGGGAGATTTCGGCAAAGACCACTGTCCTCGAAACTACAATGGCCCGGTAAAGGTTAAGCAATTTTGCGAAGGTCGAGATGATTTCAGCGATCCTTTGCTTTCAGCTCCTGTAACGGATGCTATAGAAGGTATGCATTACCGTAATTATTACTGCGCTGAATGCCATGGCACTTCGAAGCGTTTTCTTAAAATTTGGTGGATTTCGGCGAATTTCGAAACTCTTCCAACCCACCTTCAGAGTAACGATTTCGTTTTGAGGAATTTGAAGCTTGATTCCCGCGAGAAGAAATGGGGAGTTAGAGATGGAACAAATTTCTACCCTTGCGATTTGGTCTTTCACAGACCAAATTTTCTTATTTTAGGGAGACGGTGCAGGCCTAATGTCATATCATCCTGTCCCAGAACCTGGATGGAAGCAACCGTCGAGGAAGCATGCCTATCTTACATGGCCGTGGTTCACGCAAGGGGCAAGTCATACAGAAATGTTCACTGTGCCATCTGCAATGGAGAAGATGAAGAATCTGTTTCTTGTACAAAAAATCAGACAAGCATCAAGCAGTACGATTTTAAAGTGTTGATGGACTTTAATTTCCATAATGAAACAAACCCACTATCCAGTATGCATAAAAAATGTGATAGTGCCGACGAAGTTGGTAATTTTGCAGAGAAATGTCAAATTCTTGATTGTGTCTTGCCAAGTAACACTCCATTGGATCAAGGAAAATTTGAAACCATCATATCTTGGGATGATTATTTAGAACGTTTGGAAGAAATGAATAATAACTGTTTAAACCGGCAAAATTAAAAAAAAAGATGAGATTATCTTTAAGGCACCTGTATAATGGAAAAGGCACCAAAAAGACTATTCATGTTACAATGTTAGCATGTTACAATACTGACAAATAATCTTTTTATTGCCCTTTTTAAAACTCTTTAATAAAAATTCTTTTGACTAATGTCCGCCACACCGGACTAAATGGTGACTCTTGCTTTAAAAACTTAACTTTAATTTTGCATTTAAAGATTTAGACAAATGCCAGCAGCTTCGTACGGCGTGATCCTCTCCTAGAGACTCCAGTACAGGAACTGAACATTCCACACACAGATTATATTACACAACAGCACGAAGTAAACAACATGTGTTGTAATCGCGCAGATTATAAATACAGTAGATTGCATTCGTAAATTGCATGACAGTAAAACTAAATATTTTACACAAAATACATATAAATAGAAATTGTAAATAATAATTCAATAGAAATTAAGTACAGCATATAAATGAACATACAAAGCTCATTGATAATAAAAATACAGTTTGAATAAATATATAATGCGAATAGTAATAAAAATATACAACTTGAATAGTAAAAGATGTTTAATAGAAGAATTAATATTTTAAGAAAATATATTTATTGACCAAGCTTTCTGAGTTGGTTTGAAGTTAAAAGTGTGATAATGCACACACACACGTTTATATGCATGTATATGTACATCTTATGTACATCCATGCATATGTACATCTTATGTACATTATGCATATGTACATCTTATGTACATTATGCATATGTACATCTTATGTACATTATGCATATGTACATCTTATGTACATTATGCATATGTACATCTTATGTACATTATGCATATGTATATTTTATGTACATTATGTATATGTACATTTTATGTACATTATGCATATGTACATTTTATGTACATTATGCATATGTACATCTTATGTACATTATGTATATGTACATTTTATGTACATTATGCATATGTACATTTTATGTACATTATGCATATGTACATCTTATGTACATTATGTATTGTACATCATGTATGCATATGTACATACATATAATTTTTTAAGTTTCCTGAAACATATTTCATTGTCTTAAGAACAACCACAAGTAAAATACAAAGTGCTAAAACAGAACAAGTTAAAATATCATGCAAACAGGATTTGGTCATCAAAGTATGCACGAAAACATGTTAATAAATATAGGAATGAAATATATCACAAATCAGTCTTCAAAAAAACCCACCCATCCTCGAAGCGAGATTTTTGTGACTCGAAAATTAGCAATCAAATGTTACCCCGATACATTCATCTGTCATTCTTTATAAGCTCTAGGTTCATTTTATCTGGATAATTACAAACTTAAACATTACGGAGAGTTAGTTGGCCCTCCGGTTAGTGGTTAGCAACGCTGATTGAGGGGAAGTTGAGCCTGGGTTTGAATTCCGGTGAAGACATGGATGTTTGTAAATGTATAGTGCCTTCGCGGCATGGGTGTACTTTAAATAGCCGTCGAGCCGCAAGTGCTCTCGTGAGGTTGGTGGAGAGGAAGAGAGGTGGGAGGCCCCTGACCAACCCCAAGGTGTTCTCCCTCAAAATTGGGGTGAAACCATGCTAAATCGTTCTGTTAACTGCATGGTGAACAAAGCTACGGTTAACGACATGCGTCACTTAGCCCTTCGACATGATGAATTTCGTGGGCCTTGATCTGGCCTTTGCCGATCAGGTGGTATTAATAACAACAACGCATTAGTAACAACAACATTTCGGAAATTCTATGATATAATCGAAATTGAATATCATGAAAAGAAACACAATTATGCAGTATAAATTGCCAATTGAAATTAAGTTCTATAAATTTAACAGTTTATTTATCGTATAAGCATTTCAACATTAAGTATCTAGCTAGCTTAATTTTTTCCTTCTGATATTATTTTTTATGTAAAAGAAAGAGTTCATGAATTAAAAATATTCCCTTAATTACACTTCTTTTTAAATCTTCGCGGCCCTTTGTTGTATTGTTTCTTATGTCACGTGATCGACAGTAGCATCAGATCAAGGTGCACGAAATTCATTGGGGTTAAGGGCTAGATTTTCCCACCTTGGCTTTGAACACCATGCAAATGACAGTACGATTCTGCTCGGTTCTACCCCAATTTGAGGGATAACACACTGGAGGTGGTCAGGGGCTTCCCCATCTTTCCTTTCCACCAACCTCCCGAGAGGACTTGCGGTTCAACGGTTATTTAGAGTTCTCCCATGCCACGGAAGCACTGCGCATTTACAAACATCCATGCCTTCTTCGGGATTCGAACCTAGGTCCTATGGCTCAGCAGTCACTAAACACTATACCAGATAGGCGGCAAACAACTGATAAAAAATAAGTAAAGTATAAATCTTGTCGAGTTTCTCTTCATATGTAATTTTTTTTTCATTGTAAATTTTATAATTTCTGGTATTTTACTTAGAACGATTATAGTATCTATTACATATATGAAAAAATTAAGAAAAAGATAAAGCTTCAGGATCAGATTATGCTCAAGGATTTCAAAAAAATTGCCTCGAAAACTCGAGAAAAGAAAATTTGGAACTTAAATATTAATTTGGCTGTGACGAGAAATCAAATGCTGCACAGTTACATTTGCTCAACTTAAAAAAATTATTGAAGTATTTTTTTTACATACTTTTCTGCTACTGTATAAAGTTAATTATGAATTTCTTGACTGAGTGCATTTTTTTTGTGCTCCTTTTTTTAACTGTATAACTCAAATTTTTCTTTAAAGTTTTTAAAATCTAGAGTTGATTTTATTTTCACTCATATTAGAGAGATAATTGAATTTAACCAGTTAATTGGCCAGTTATCAATTCTCGTTTACTCTCACAACCAACCCTTTGAAAAAGAAACAGTGATATCTATATTAAGTCTACTATATATAAAGTAGAACATCGTTTATCCAAATCAATTGGGACCGGATACCGTTCGGATAACCGAAAATCGAATGCGACCCATGCAGTATATGAAACCGGACACTATACGAATATGGAAAATCATCACATACGGGAAAAGTGCTTGAAGAAAAAGCAAATTAGTTGCAAAATGTCACAATTTTACCATTATTGTAGAAAATAATCCCTTATTTTTTGCTGTACTATTGTACACCTTCATCTTTTCGCTGCAAGGTCTCTGATTCTCTTGAGCAGTAGTAGTTGAGTAGGACAGCATTCTGAGTGTTGTTCTTACCAATCCATAGCTGTCTCTAACACAGAAAACGCGTTAGCATTTGATGGACCTTCGCTACTTTCGTTGTTGTCGAAAGGGTCGGATTTTTCTTGCATGGAAGTCACAATCTCATCATTATATAACGCTTAAAATTCAGTGTTTTGTATCGCATGTCTTCCAAGTGTTTCTACATCTTCATCGTATTCTTGAAATCCTGGGATTGATCGGACTAAGTCGGTATTCTCCTCCCTGTTTTTGTCATTGAAGTCTTTTTCACCTTCTAAATCTGGTCACAGCTTCTTCCAAATCACGCAACTGAAATTCCTCAAATATCCCTGACCTTGGGTTTCCCCGTCACTTTTGGTCTCACGGGAAACAACTGTTCAGCATTGCACTGTTTGAAAACGTATTCATATACAGTGCATGTAGTTGACAAAAAAAAAATGGTCCGGATATTTGACGCTCCGGATAGTATATATTCGGATAAACGACGTCCTACTGCAGTCTCGGTTTTCTAGCTAGGTAGGAGCGATTGATCACCAGAATTTAATTAGTGTTCAAATATTTGGGATAGTAGAATTAATCCTAGAATAAGAGGATTGATAATTATAGTCCTCTCGTAATTCGTGCATCTCGCTGTTAATCCACACATATTGCTTATATTGAGACATTCTCTTATTGAAATTACTTGAATTGAGTTATATAGTAAATTATTTGATCAATAAATAGATTGATTTTGAATGTGTCTGGTGATCCTTCCCTTCCTTCCACACATCTAGGCGGGAGAGAGAGAGAGCATAATCTGTGACAACTGTAACTTCAAAACTGTGCTTCCTTACCAAAGAAAGGTATTGGAATGGTACTGAAATTAAATTAAATGAATCACAATCCACCCTTCCTCCTATTGAACGAACTGTCTTTTGTTACAAGGAAGAAGTGTTCATCGATCTTTAAATATAACTTGCTTTCAATAAAATACCTGAATTGTAGTACCCATAATTCTTATGTGTTTTAGGTTGAATATGTATATATATATACATATAATGTTATTTTTATAAGTCCAAACTTTTTTCTCTACGTCCAATATTCATACTTTACTGTAATACAGGCCTGCGATGGAAAATATACGAGGGAAGTAATGATTCAACTTTATGTATTTTTTATGCTGATTTAAAAAGATGAAAATTTTCTGTCAAGTCATGTTTTTTTTTTTGAAAAATTTAATATTTTAATCATTTTTTTTTTGAGTTTTTACAAAAAAAATTTTTTAGAGTTCAATTTTTTCCCTACTTTACTGACTTTCATTCCAACGTGGGGAAACATGCAGAATACCATTCACTCTGTGACATATTTCCAACGCAATCTCTCTTTACCAATAGTTTTGCCACAAGTTCAGTGCTCCGACACCAAATATGGCCGCGGTAGCTGAGTGGTATAGGTATCGGATCGTGGCTGTCCTTGTCACGAGTTCGACCCCAGTACCACTAAAGACCCGCCGTGTAGGGCAGTGATGCACGTTAAATCTGTCGAGAGCTGAAACGTCCTCCCGTTGGTGTGGGAGTTAGAGAGGGGGTGCCAGAGCTCAGATGTCGTCCACGTTACTTGACCATGGTTCAAAATTACGTGGTCCGTCACCAAAAGCCCTCATGTAGCTGAACAGTGCGACGTTAATATTCACTCACTCACTGGATGAAGGAGATCTCTGGAGATCGAAAGACGCACTTGAATCTTTGGGCTCCATGTTGAAAGAAAAAAAACTTATTGATGAAAGGAACCTCTTTTCATAGGTACAAGATGTGTTGTGAGTGTAGCGGTATCATCTATATAAGCCAGTAACAGCCTCCGGAATGAAGTGATCATTTTGGTCTAGTGGTATCTTCAATGCTTGCGGAAAGAAGAGATTGAGAAGAAGAGGTTGAATGTAAAAGAAGAACGCCAAAAAGAAGTTTTAAAGGGAAAAAGAGCACCTATTTAAGTAGGCACTGTTTCGTTCAGCTTTTTGTGGTTGAAAAATTTGTTTCAAACTTTCATATACACAAGCATAATATTTACTCCTCTTGGTCAATCGCTTATTTTATATAAATTTCCTTAATAAAAGCTATTAAAAATAGTATGTTGATAATTTTTCTAGAAACTGTACCATAATTGGATATAAAAGGTTTAAACTTAAAGAAAAATTCTTGTTTTGCTCTCAACCAGAAGCGTGACTATTGTAGCCTAGGGATCAAGCTAACGGATTCGTGGCCACTGCGTGTCATGAGTTCAAGCCTAGGACCGATGAAGACCCGCTGTGTACGGGGACGGGGGTGATGCGCGCTAAATCTGTCGAAGCTGAAACATCCTCCTGTTGCTGTAGAAGTTACGAGAGGGGTACCAGCTCAAGTATCGTCGTCGTCACTTGATCATGGTTCAAAATTACGAGGTCCGTCACCAAAAGCCCTCGAGTAGATGAATAGTGTGACGTTAATATTCACTTATTCACTCACTCAACCAGAAGCAACTCGGGAAATCTGGCGACAATAGTTTTCATCTATTTACTGAAAACTCAATGCGTCTCATCAAGAATCGATATTTCCATAAATTTAACTGGATAAAAACTACTGTTGTAGATGATGGATACTCAATTGTTCGAGGGAATCCTTTTTCAAATAGGATTTCAGTAAAAATATTGATTATAGAGTTTACAAAAAATCCTGACGTGATGGGAAAAAATGGTACCCATTTTCGAAACCAGCACACTAAATTATATAAAAATCACAGAACACTTATTTTGTATTTTTCAAAAAGTTTAATTTTCCTGGTCTGTGTAATTAATGTTCACGCTAACAAAGAATTCGAAGAATCATATACTCATAAACATAAGAATACATCCGAGCTTCTAACAATTATAATAACTGATTAACTCGGAGACAAAGTATCAAAATAATTATCCTAAAAATATTTACTAAAAAATCATTGACAAGATGGAACACCCCCTCATTAAATTGTTCCATCGAATATGGAACGATCTAAGAAGCAAATTTAGATACCGTTGGCTCCGGTGGCTTAGAGGTTAGTGTTTCCGCTTTGCAAGCCTTAGGTTATGGTTTCGATTCCGATTGGAGTCGATAGCTTTTCTGGATGTGAAAATCGTAGGCACACTTGTCGTATGATTATGTGGCACATAAACGATCCCCTGAGAATAAGTTTGGCTCCTGTTCTCTCAGCATAATTAAATCATGGCAATATGTTGCCTCCGACGAGAAAAATTGATTAAAGCATCCAAGTTTGGTAGCGAGAGGCCGCCACTAGAGGGTGCCACCATGAAAAGGCTCTCACATTTGGAGACTTTTACTAAAATGCAGCTCTATTGAAAAAAAATTATTTACTTCTGGAATCATGATAGCCAAAAACTTAAGTACAGTAAGATCCCGTTAAACGCGGGGTATACGTTCCATCAAAGTAGAGCGTAATATGAAACAGCGTTAAACGAGGTTATCTCATCATGTAAATAAGGGGATTGTGAGAAGATGGGTAGAAAATCGGTCTAGATTTTACCATTAAATTTATTAATTATGTGTTTTTATAACAATAAAGCAAAAAATTCATTTCTTACAAATATAGAAACATTATGAACGACTATACATATATATAAAAATAAACAAAATTTTGACTCAGTATGTTTACATTTCCGATCATTCAGTCTCTTCTGTATTTTCAATTTTCTGCCTTTTTATCAAGAAGGTAGATTGGCTTAGTAGCATATTGCGTTCAATTTTGTCGTCAATCCATATAGAAAGTCATTTTTCCATTTCCTCTATTGTATTATTTCTAGAACGGATGCTTCTAGTTGCAGAGCTTGTCGTAGTTGCAGTTGCCTATGATGGTATTTTTTTTATCCTTGAGAATGGTTCTTGTTGTTGAAGTTATCAAATTCAATGCAGCACCAATTTGAGATTGACGTTCATCAGTATCTAATCTTTTAAACACTTGCATTTTAGTTTCTAGTGAAATGCTTTTTCTTGTTGCTTTGTTTTCGTGTTTCTAATTATTACTCATGATAAAACTAAAAATCATAATATTTGTCACTATAGCAATCGTTATATTATACAAATTTATACTTACAATAAAGTCAACAAATATTTGAAACGATAAGAATATGTTCGTATAACACCCCAGGAAAGAAGAAACACAGATAAATTGCTTCGGATATCGGGAAGCCTAACGCTGCGTACAATTTCAGGGAATCTTACTATTCAAATAAACAGCGTTGAACCGAAACGGCGCTAAACGAAGCAGCGTTATAAGCGGGATCTTACTGTAATTTATAAATACAATTTTTAAATATCTATGTAATGAATGAAAACGTCGTTATTTCTACTCATAGGAGTTCCATTCACAAGCACGTAATTTTTTTAATTAAATAGTAAGAGCAAATACAATTTTGCATTTACTTCTTATACTATTCAATTAAAAGCAAATGTATAAATCAAGAAATTAGGAGGAAAAAAAAGACTAAAACCTAAAATAAGTACAAATTGAGAAAAATACAATTATCGAAATAGAAATTAAAAAATATGTCATAAAAAGGAAATAAAGTAAAAATAGAATTAAAAATGAAAATACTAATATGCACTCATGGACAAAAAATGAGCGCACCGAGGAGTCATCAAAATGAAACAAAATTTTACATACGTAATGATTACTTTGACATCAGTAAATGATTAGAAAATCAATGAAAAAGGATTATCTATTTCACAGAGAAAAAGGCAAAAGAAAGAAGGATTTAATACCCTGTTAAACCCTCTCTAGCGCGAATGCAGGATGCAATACGATCGGATGTTGAGGCATACAAGTTCTGTATGATGTTCTGAGACATTTCGTTCCATATTTACTGTAATCTTGCCTCTAGTTCACTTAAACTCGTGGGATACCCAGATTGCCGTCCCAAATGATCCCATATATGCTCTATTGGAGACAAATCTAGGGATCGGGTAGGCCAAGGAAGGGTAGTACAGTGCGGAGACAGTCTTATGACACCCTTGCCGTGTGAGGCTGAGAATTGTCGTGATGAAAAATGGCTCCTGGGAGCCGTTGCATGAGGGGCAACACATGTGGTTGCAGGATGTCATAGTGCCACGGATCAATACTAGGAGTGACCGTGTATTGGAGGCAATTGCACCCCATACCATCACACCAGTTGTGTGAGTGATGTGTCGCTGTAAAGCAAGGGCAGGATTGAGGCGTTCACCACGGTGTCTCCACACACGAACACGATTGTCATCACTGCTGAGATTGAATCTGGTTTCGCGTCGCTAAAGACGACCTGGTTCCATTCTACTGTAGTCCAGTTTCCTCGTTCTCCTAACGGGCTCTCGTGCTCCTCGTACTTTCCTGCTCTCCATCACTCCAAATGGAAGCGTCAATGGGTGGGTGTCAAGCGCAGCACACGTAATAGGCGCAGCGATCCCAAGTGTCCTTCAGCCAGGCCCCTTCGTATGATTCAAGAAGACACAGGGGCCCCTAATGAAGGTGCAACCTGTGCCTGGATGGCGGCCGAAGAAACAGTTGGTTGTATGCGTGCATTTCTTACGATGTGGCGGCCTTCTCGACGACTGGTCTGTCGAGGGCGTCCTGAGCCTAGTCTTCGTGCACATTAAATCTCTCGGATCCACTAGTCCCAACATCTCCTCACAGCAGAATCAGAGCAGCCTAATCGACGAGCTACTCGCCCAGCTGACCAGCCAGTTTCCATCATGCCGATGATTCTCCCCCTCTCAAACTGCGACAGCTGCTCATATTGTCTTCGATAACGGCGTAATGGCATGTCTGCCTTAGATTTTTCTTTGTAAGCGATTTAGCACACTTAAACAAGCTTTGGTTACTGGTTTTATACTCCATTGAGAATGACGTTAAAAGCCCTCTACCGGCTATACGTAATGCGCAATCACTCTGCATTTCTTATTATTTTCATATCTCCCCGACATGTACCTTCATACCACGTTTCGTTACGATCCCGCAATTATTTTTTGGCACGCTGATTTTTTTGTCTATGAGTGTATTATGAAGGAGAACGTGATCAAAATTAACAAATTGATTCTCAAATAACTAATTTAAGAAAAATTTGAACAGGAAAATCAAAAATTCAAAAATAAGAAAAAATTAAGTTACCTAATTAAATTAAATTATCAATTTATGCATAAAAATCTCTTGATCTTTACTGAAATAAAAATATTGTAACAGTATTTGGTTAATGAAATAATTTTTATACTGAAGATGGTATGAAAATAATTAAAACAATTGTTTTAAATTATTAATCATGAATGACTAAATTCAAAATATAAGGATAAAAATTCTTTTAGAGTTGCAACTTTTAAATAATATTTTTAATAATTTTAACTGCAATTCGAATTGAACTACGAAAGAAAGAAGGATTTACTGAGTTAAATAACAAATTCAATTATAAAAATATATAAATGTAGCTGTATTACTCAGTATTTATCAGGCTCGTCTAAAGACAAGTAATATAAAAACAAATTTTAAGTCAATTCCTACATAGATCAACAAAGAAAATTTTTTATTTTAGCTATTTTTTATTAAATAGTTAAAATTAATATAAATATGTAAAACATATGATGAAATCACAACATTAAGTGGTAATTAATTTTTATTAATTATCATTAAAGTATCGTATTGTCATCTAAAACAATCTCGTTTACATAAAATTTCAGTTAAACTGAATGCACGTGAGAAAAAGAAACTTTTCTATTTTTGACACAAGTCGTCAACGTGGCTGTATTTGTAGTTCAAATAATTAGTTTTAATCAATTAATTTTTATTAATTATAATTAAATTATTGTATTGTCATCCAAAATAATCATGTTTTTTAAATTTCAGCTCAATTTAGTGATTTAAAATGTATTTTATTACCGATTGAAAATTCCACCAAGATAAATAAATAAATAAACAAACAAACAAATAAATAAATAAATAAATATATAGAGAGTGTGAGTTAATAGTAGGAATTGAAAATATAGAGAGGACCTAATAGTAGGAATTGATAAAATGGATTCAATGAAGAAAAAAACTGAAAACAAAATGTAGGAGAGTATTTCAAAATTGATTTATTTTTATCAAAAAGTAAGGAAAAGAAAAATGAAAAGTACTTCAAACAAAAACTTGAATGTAAAAGGTGTTTTTTTAGAGGCATAGAGCTGTAAATTGCAATAAAACAACGATGTATTATTCGATTGACATGAATTTTTTTTTATTCGAAAGATAATCTTGTGGCAGTGCATTTTAAATATAATTTCTGGCATATGACTGCCACGGCTGGCTCGGATGTAGTCCAATTTTCGATGACTTTTTCCAACATTTGTGGCCGTATATTGGCAATAACACGGCGAATGTTGTCTTCCAAATGGCCAAGCATTTGTGGCTTATCCGCATAGACCAATGACTTTACATAGCCCCACAGAAAATAGTCTAGCGGTGTTAAATCACAAGATCTTGGAGGCCAATTCACAGGTCCAAAACGTGAAATTAGGCGGTCACCAAACGTGTCTTTCAATAAATCGATTGTGGCACAAGCTGTGTGACATGTTGCGCCGTCTTGTTGGAACCACAGATCCTGGACATCATGATTGTTCAATTCAGGAATGAAAAAGTTAGTAATCATGGCTCTATACCGATCACCATTGACTGTAACGTTGTGGCCTTCATCGTTTTTGAAGAAGTACGGACCAATGATTCCACTAGCCCATAAAGCGCATCAAACAGTCAGTTTTTCTGGATGTAACGGTGTTTCGACATACACTTGTGGATTAGCTTCACTCCAAATGCGGCAGTTTTGTTTGTTGACGTAGCCATTCAACCAGAAGTGCGCTTCATCTCTAAACAAAATTCGCTTATGAAAATCGGGAACAACGGCAATCTCTTTTTGGGCCCATTCGATGAATCTACGCCTTGCTTGATGATCGTTTTGATGAATTGCCAAACCAAACTGAGAATGAATCACTTGACAGCTGTTAAATCGGTGGCCATCTTGGAAAGTAATGCCAACTTAAACTTCTATACCTGGAGAAAAAAAACACTTTTTACAATATTTTTACCATTTTTCCATTTTGTTAGAAGATGTACATTTTTTTGCCGGTGCAAGCGATAAAATCGCCAGAAATGATAAATTCACCGCCGCCAAGCGGAATATTCCCGCTGGTAACCTATTACCACCACATTTTAAAAACAGAGCGTGATCTTTTCTTAACAGAAATGTCTTTTTTATAATACATCAAAAGTATATGAAAAACCGATGAAAACGCAATATTGTTTTATGTATATACTGTGTGTTGTCGCCAATAAAACCTGCTTGACGAGATTTGCGCCGGCGAAACGGAAAAGCACCTATGTTTTTAATTACCAAAATATGAACTTCTTAGGTCTGCAATTAAGAGTGGACCTTTTATACTGTTTGCTTTTTCTTTCACCTCTCAATTGATATAGAAAATATCAGATTCATCTACCGTGAAATACGTTTAATGCGAAAACACTTGTGGCAAAATATCGGTTAACACGGAGTAACACAGCGGTCCCAACAAGCTATTATGTATTTTCATGCCTTTTTCTTTTCTCTTAATGTGACCTTTTTCTTTTCCCTTAATGTGACCTTTTTCTTTTCTCTTAATGTGACCTTTTTCTTTTCTCTTAATGTGACCTTTTTCTTTTCTCTTAATATGAAACGCGAATCGCTTAACATGAAAATATTTCCCTTCTGGGAATGAACAAAATGCGGAAAACACCAGCCATGCAGTCGATATTTAAGATTACTGCGAAATGGAAGAGATTTGGTTTCACACATGTTTCGTAGAAAAGGAGGCTAACGTCTTTAAAATACCCTCGGAATACCCTGTGACAAGAAAATTTTGTTTATCTATACGCTATTTTCTCTTCCAACCCTACAAACGCACACAAAAACATCTCATGTCACATAAGTTGACTTCTGAATTTGGTGACTAATACATCGCAGTGTGAGTGAAAGTAAGTGAAATTGGTTCGAGTTTTTTTTTCTACTTCAGAAGAATTTTTTTTACGAACACGATGGCAGAGAGCTCAAAGCGAAAGCAAAGTGCTATTTTGCCCAAAATGAAGATGGAGCTTCCAAAGGCTGGTGAACAAAAACATAAGAACTTGAAAATGTTGTAGTAAACTTCATTAAGTTCTTGTGAATGTTTCTGTTTCATTAATTTTTATTTAATACATGTATATATATAAATGGATCTATGTAAATAAAATGTACCCTAATAAACTTAATTTTGTTGAATATATGTTTTTTTTTGTTGCAATATCCTCTAACACGAAAAAATATTTCAGTCTCTTCAATTGCGTGTTAAATGATTTTTCATTGCAAATTAAACTGATTCCTTTTTCAAATTTTAAAAAATACTTTTGAAATTGCTCTCCCAAACAAAATGAAACCACAAATCTGATATTTAAAAACATAATAGTTCACGTATGTTACTGTAGATGGCAGCAGCATCGTTGAAGAAAAGAGGGTCTTTGAAAATAAAGTCGCCAAAAATACACTTAAAACTGTTTTAGCAGAATATAATAGGCTCCTTCGAAATATCGGCTAAGCTCCTTGAAGATTTTAGAGCGAGACGACATTGGTGTGAATTCATATAAGGTATAAATGAACAATAAGCGTTCAAACTTATATATAAAATAATCCTGAAAGGAAGACAATAGATCCTTTTTTGTAAAAATTTGAAATATTTCTTTTGGTGCTGCCATCTACTGAAATATTTAGTAACAATTTCCCTTCATTAATTTAAAATTTTGTATAAATCGAATTTCTGTTCATTCGTCATCAAACCCTGAGAGAATATATTGAAAATACAATAATAAAAATCGGGAGAAAATTATTCAAGTAATAATAATTGTCACTGAAAATTCAAAAAATTCAATCCTTTATTTTGCTTTCTCACTAATAAATTTATATGTGTTGAAGTAAAGAGGAGTAAATTGTAGTTGCAGTAAAACGCTGAACCCGCAGTATTTTACAAGCTTTTATTTAACTTGCAATGTAATTTGTTCGGGTAGAATCTTGCAACTCAATTTTAAAGCTGATGTCTTCAACCAATTGAGCTGAAATTTTGTATACACGTTTAATTTGGATGGCAATGCATGTTTTGACCATTTATATTCCGATATTGCAATTAGTTGAAAATATATTCATTAAAAACCTCAAAACGCATAATTGTTTTACCCCTGTTGGTTTTTTATCTTGCCAGCGGCTTTTTGGATTGAGCTTAAAGAAGTTCCGATTTTTTCGACGTTTTTAAAAAAGCCATCTTATTCTTTTTATCAAACTCAGACAAAAAAAATTGCACAGTCGAAAAGATAATTTATTTCGCCACGATACGGTATAATTCTTTTCTTAAAAAGATGATAGTTTCTATTTCTCACGATTTTTTCTAAAATGAGTGAAAATCGATGCGTTTTTATCAAAATGATTTCTAAACCGTTCCGTATGAATTTTTTTTTCGTGTTAATGAATCGAAATTCTGCAGTAAAAAAGTTCATGCTTTTTTCTTTTAGAATCAGTTATTTAAAAGATAAAATGCCGAATATATATATATTTTTTTACGATTTTTAAGAAAATACTCAAATTTTTAATAAACATTAAATGATTTCTTCATTTTTAAAGATAATTGCACTAAGTTTTGTTTTCGTTTGTTGAATAGTTCTATCCAAATTCTGCACAAAAAATGAAGAAATTGGTTTAAAAATACGGATTTAAAGTTTTTTTTTGTGTGTTTTTCGTTTTTAATGTAGTATTATAGTCCAAAGTATGTATAAAAAATAGTGAAGAATCGAATGGGAAAAGATATTTGTATTCAATGCATTTTTTTATGAAATTAATGTATTGTGCGAGAATTAGTTGATGCTGCCATCTACAGAAGAAATTACTACCGTAAAATCCGGCGTATAATGCGCACCTAGAATTTCAAGCTACAATTAGTAGCTTTTAGGTATATTTTAGGTATTAGGTATTAGTAGTATTAGGTAACGCGCACCCCCTTTTTTACGAAGAAACCTGAAATATATGTGTACAATGTTCTTATGTTTTCAAGTCATTTATCTGAGGTATTATCACCAGTTTTAGAAAAAAATAGTGTACTTCTAGAACTCTCTACAACCATTTAAATTCATTAAGAATGTCATTTCTTTTAAATGAACAGTATTTCGATATATGTGGGTCAATTTTTTTTCAATGTGCTCATCTTTTTACTATTTTTAAATCTCTCATTTTTACATCCTGCGTATAACGCGCAATCCGTAAATTTCGATCTTATTTTTTTGTGTTAGAAGTGCATGTTATACGCGGGATTTTACGGTAATCATTTCCTTCATTAATTTATGTTCTGTGTAACAAATAACATAATTTCTAAAATTTTTTGTTCCAGTTTATGGCAATTTATTGACATTTTTTCTTTTCTTTTCACGTTGATGATGGTACAAGAAAGTTTTTTTTTTGCTTTCTTTGTATGTAAGGAAAAGAATGTCTAAGTGTATATGCATATTATTAAAAACGTATTTTTAAATGAAAATTTATTGAAAAACTTACAATAGATAATTTACATATCAAAACAAAATTTCAAAATTCAAAAAAATTATAAAAGTTAATAGAATAATTATTTTAAAAAAATTTCTGAATTTTAATCGTTAAAAAATATTTTACTTACGGTAATTATTGTATTAGAATTTTTGTTTGTGTTTAACATTTCGGGCTAAAGACTATTTTGTCAATGCGTGTGAGGGGGATAGAACTCGATACCTTCTGATCTGTAAGCATGTAACTTACCGCTGGACCGAAATGTCAGTTCAGCGGTACTTCCGTCTGTACTGACGGAACAGCTCAATCCGGAGACTGTTGCTGGCTAATATCGTATATAGATCCCACCGCTGCACACACCCCTACCAGCGAGTCGTTGGATATGCAAACGAACGTTATAGTTGATATGGCGAGTGCTGCTGTTGCGTGTTGTTGTGTGAGTTGTTGCTGTTGTGTCAAGTGTGTCTGACGGCTTGATTGTTGCGTCAAGTGTGTCTGACGGCTTGATTGTTGCGTCAAGTGTGTCTGACGGCTTGATTGTTGCGTCAAGTAAGTCTGACGGCTTTGTTTGCTGTTGCGGCGGCAGATGGCACTATGACAGTGGCGTGAAGGTTGAGATTTTGTTTTTTCATCGTAAATGTCCCTATTGAGGAGGTGAGAACTCGGCATCTTCTGATCTGTAAGCATGGAACTTCCATCTGGAATAAAATAATCAGTTCAGTCTGAAGGCTGTTACTGGCTTATGTAGACCCCACTGCTACACGTGTATGATTTTCGAAAAAAAATATGGACCATTAGATCTTTTAATTTTATTTTGAGTACCGAGTGACCACCGGTAGTTTCAAGCTATTCCCTATGACAAAGATGGGCAGGCAGCATGATTTGGCCCGCGGGCTACATTGTGGTAGCGGAGCATATCGGAAGGCCACACTTTTTAGAAATGATTACCTTAAAATCGGGCATATAATGCGCACCTAGACTTCTAAATATCATATTTTAAAAAATTTTAAGCTATGATCACCGTATAACACGTGCACCTCTTTTTTTACGAAGAAGAAATATATGTATGCAATGCTCTTATTTTTTCGAAACAATTTATTCGACGTATTATCTCAAGCTTTAGAAAAAATGGTATATTTCTACAATCCTTCAAGCTCTTAAGGCTTTTGTGGGCAAACTTTTCCAGGGTACGCGGGCTACTTCTAATTTTTTCAAGGTGTTGCGGGTAGGTGTAGTGAGCTAGAAGAAAGTATATTATACAGTGGGATCTCTATTTTATGAACCTCTATTTTCCGAATTTCTCTATTTAGCGAACTTTTTCCATGAACCAAGAACATTTTAAGATTTTCTTCATGAAATAACCCAAAGCGAGGAGTATTTTCTATTCAGCGAAATGTTCTCTTATCATACCATATCCTCCGTATTTTTTTAAAATACCGTACTTACTCGTATCTAAGCTGCACTTTTTTTTTCTAAACGTTAATGCTACTGAAAATCGGGTGCGGTTAGATTCGAAGGGGAAAAAATTTGGCGATGGGGTATTTAGAACAATTACAGCTTCATGCATGTGTGTGTGTATTCATAATACTGATAAAATAACTAATTATTCACTCCTTATTAGTTTTCCTTTTAAATTTATTTTAATTTCGTAAAATTAGATATCGATAAACCATTATAGAATATTTTTCAATTTTCGCAAAATCTTGTCGAGCATTTGGGGTGCAGCTTAGAATGGATGATGGCTTAAATGCGAATAAATATGGTATTTCTTGACCTTCGTATGATGGAATGATAATTAGGTCTTAGTGAGGGTAGTCACTCCAAAATCTCTTAGCAGTCCGACGGTCAATCGCGATCGACTTAATGCCCACCCCGGTCTTAAGATATGTCATTTCTTATTTCGATAAATACAGAAAACTATTTTTTAAGCTCTTTTCTTTTCTTAAAACTATTATTTTTATACCTGGCGTATAACGCTCTCCAGTCAATTTCGGTCTTATTTTTTCTATTAAAAGAGCGCGTTATACGTCGGATTTTAAGGTATATTCATTATAAAAATTAATAAATATAAATTAAATAAAAAATAGTAGTGGTTTTATTCAATTCATTTACTGTGCTAGTTTGATATTGTATATAGCTACAAGCACATTTAATTTTAGAATCAGTTTCATGAGACAAATGTACCCTATCATGCTTTTCAATTTTTTTTTTAAAATCAGGAGCGAGATTGCTTGTTAAAATTCTCATGACGACCTCCAAGTTTATGTCATCTTGTATTTGTATCAATATTTATTCTCGATCTTTAAGCAGGAAAAACCTTGCTCTCAAACATATTTCAACTAAAATTTAAGGAACGTTTTCCTCGCAAATTTCCTTCGTACATGGAAATTTTTCAGCTGACAAAATTCGTAAAAGTCAATTAATGTTATAGTATAAAATATTTTCTTCAGACTGTGATCTGACTTCAAGTCAATAAGTCCAAGCTGTACCTCCTCAGGTGCTGTATCAATATCCTTCCTTCCTCAGTGGTTCGACAGCCCACGGTTGGTCTTGGCCTTCTCAAGAAGACTTTTCTAGGCCAGCCTTCTTCCTGCAAGTGTGTTCTCCAATTCTTATAGTTTTCAAAACTAGGAGATCTTTTTCTGGACCATCAATCTATCTAAGATTTTGCCTGCCCTTTCTTCGTTTGCCAATTGGTTGGGCATTAAAGACTTTTTTAGTGATGCGGTTTTTGTCCATTCTGACAACGTGTAACCTACCCATTTAATTCATTGTAATTTGATGAAGTGAACAATGTTAAATTCTTTATTTGATTGATAGAGCTCGAAATTGGATCTTCTCTCTTCACCACGTTTTATTTTCCTGAATTCCTCCAAAAATAAATCTTAAAATATTCATTTCTCTAATCTTCTGAGATTTTTCTCCCTGTGTGTGGTTTGATTCTCTTTTTCTTCTTTTCTTTCCTTTCCTGATCTTAAAAGATTTATGCAATATAGCTTTTGTTTTTCTTATGATTAAATTCGATTTCTTATATTTTCGTATTTCGTTAGACCATAGTAATCCATTAGCCATAGTAATTCGCTTTTGGATTTCAGTTACAAGCGTTTCCATTGTTAATTTCCGAACCTAAACAAGTGACTGTCAACAACTTCAAAATTATACTCTCCAATTTTATAGTGGGAATTGATAAAACATGATTTAGTGCAAGGCATGTATTTGGTCTTAATTCTCATTGATTTTCAGTACCATCCTAAAGGTCTTTTTCTCTAAAGACAAAATGGCTAAATCAATATCAGCACTAATTAATGGGATAACAAGCAAATTGAATTTAAGCTTAATTTTCCTAATATTCTGAAATCTCCTTGTGTGTGATCTCATCTTCAAAGCTCCACACCAAAAGAAACTTATGCGTTGCGGATACGTGTTTATGTAGATCAGGCGTGCCCAACCCGCGACCCATTTGGAGAATTTTTGCGGCCCAATTGAAGTTTCTGTCTATATTATTTTAGACATTTGGACTACAGATGGTTGAATTGAAAATATCGTGTTTTGTCCCCCCCCCCTCTCCCCGTTCTGTTTTTAACGAAATAATTTTTTTCCTTCATTTGACTTCCAAGCAATTGTAATAACAGGTGTTGATGGATGAAGGAAAGCAGATAAGCTTGGGTGTGTTACTCCTCTTTCAACGAGAACTTCGTTGAGAGTGAGTAGTGTATTTAGTTCTATTTGTCAGAGAAATAATTTATGTCTATATTTTTAAGTTCAGATTAGTAGTCTTTTTCTTGTTTTATTTGGCAATGAAAGAATCCGATGATGGATTTAATGAGCTGCCTCAGGACTGTCAGACCAGCTAGTAGAAATGTAAGATAATTACGGCAGCAGAATAAAAATGTTTAATATTTTAACCTTCTGAAATCATGTAACTTTTTCATTTTATGATACATATTTAATCACGGTGCAATAATTAATATCATACAATCAGAAACTAAACATTTGGCTATCGGGCAGAAAAAAATTTTTTTTTGATAAACAGTGTAATAATTACAAAGCTGTTCTTCTTTACTTAATTGCTTTTTATGCATTTGAAATAAAATTTTTGAAAATCTAAATCAATTTTATGCAAACATACTGTAACACAAGTATAAAATGTGAAGATGTTACGCACATAGTTGTTATACTACGTAACCTCAAATGGCAGCATAAATCTACTGTAGATAAGAACCTTGTAGGTTAAGAGATATTCTTCCACCAACAAGTGCAATCGGTCGACTTTCAACTTTGTTGTGATTGTGATCCAGTAAAAGGTAAACTTGGTGTTTTTTGATCATATCAATAATTGCATGTTGATCATATCATATTTTGAATGCTGTACGATAGTAAAATATTTTGAATATTTTTTTTTATTTTGATAAGTGCGGCCCACCTCAGTTTAGTAAATTTTTACGTGGCCCACCAACCGATTTGGGTTGGGCACCCCTGATGTAGATCAAGCACTGTTCATGAAGTGTGTGCATGAGTGGTTCACCCGTTTTCGAAACCAGCTAAAGTGATTCTGACAACTTCCGTAGCGGAATACTGGCAACCTCCGTCAGTGACAAAAGCATTGAGAAAGTGATTAAATTAATCACTACAGATCGTCAATTAACTGTGCGCATGGTAGCTGATGAACTGCAGATTAACCATGAACCCGTGCGCCAAATTGTTACCCAGAATTTAGGGGTGAGAAAAACATGTTATTGATATTGGCGATGTTATTATATTGACGATATTCCTAACAACTAACGGAACGCGACGAGCCTTTTGAACTCCATCCCAAAAGAAGGTTTCTTGAAAAGTTTCCAGGGCATGTATAGCAAATCTCAGCCGTACATAGTTATGGGAGGGAACTATTTCAAAAGACAGTAAGGTAACTTTCGTTAATGCTTCATCTATTAATGTTACAGGACGATTCAACGAACTTTATTGTCAGAGGTTGTGTTTTAGATAAGTGTTCTATGCTATAGGAAGTTGCGTCGTTGTTGATTAAATCACACAGAACGGTTATACAATAATACATGACTCAAGTATACAACGATTTATTAAGCGTGAATTTTTATTATTCAATAACAAATAAATTATGATGTAAAATGTTATCTGAATACGATTGTCTAATACCAAACGACGAACTATTCTCAGTTTTAATGTTTACACATTTTTAGAACGATTTGTGTAAAAAAATTGTAAAATTCAACAACTTTGCAAAAAAAATATATTCTGGTGCTTTTATTTCCAAAAACTATACTTAGTGGTGTTAATAGAGAAAAGCAGTGATCCGCAACCCCCGGTCCGTGGATCAAATGGTACCGGGCCGCCTAAAGAACATTAAACTATTGCCATTTTATTTAAAGTGGTGCATTTCTCTCGGATTTGCGCAACTTTCCACGGAAATCACTTTATATTCCACGTTAAATCACTTTTATTCATTTTTGGTATAACTATATTTTATTCTGAAGGCATGTTTAAATATAACTAAATTAAAATTGTTAAATCAAAACAATCTAAAATAGAAGCAATCAACGTTGACCGGTCCGCAGCAATAAAAAGGTTGCAGAGCATTAGTATAGCGTACCCCCATCCCCGCAACGTGGTGGTGGGGGGTAGGGTTCTTGGTGGCCCAAAGCCGGATTGACTTATTCACTTACTACTTAAAGAAATACTGTATTTTGCAGCATCAAATTGCTATGGTGCATATGTATTTGATCAAATCTTTATAGCTGTTATACCCGTTGTTTGCACGGGTGAATTGAAAAATTAAACAATACAGTTTGAAGGATAAAGAAATTTTTAATGAGTTAATTTTACTTGAGTTGCAAATTAAACAAAAAAAAAACCTTTTTGCATATCTCAACTAAACAAGAACCCTTTTCGTTAAATTTTAAGTCTGTAGATCTAATAGCTGATAAAAAGGATTTTTTTTTATCTATAACTCCCCGTAACTCTCTTGTGGGTCAATTTTTGAAAACACCTTCCTAAGCTGATCTCTGCTCAGCAAAAGTAACACATTATTACAAATTTTGTGTAATGAACACTTAAAATAGTATAAATAATTAAAATATCTGGAGGTGTAAAACGTTAATATTAATTTTTGTTGTATTTATTTTATGTTAAAATTGTAACCAGCCTCACAATCCAACTTTTCAAGCTTTCGCAGTTCCTGGCGTTGACAAAACAAAATGCAAAGTTTGGATTCACACATAAGATAGATATATGCTGTCGAGGGCTTTTTTGTACATGGGAGAATTTTTTCCAACTTACTTGACAATTATTGTTATATTTTGGACACTTCACACAATATTTTTATAAATTATAGGCTATAATTTATAGCCTATGTGTTTTCTGATGTATAAGCTATATTATTGTAAAGTTTCATGAAAATCCATTTAGTTGTTTTGCGTGAAAGAGTACCAAACATCCTTACTAACTATCACGTTTATAATATTAGTAAGGATAGAACACCTCACAACCTAGTAATAAATCTATTTTCCAAGGACAGAGTTAAATTCTTGATCGGCCACTGGGATATCAAATTTGTTAATCTCAATATACATCAAAAGTGTTAGATGAATTAATTATATTTGGCATGATCACACAAAACGTCTAGCTCAGGAGAATAACATTTTAACTGTCAGCAAAGTGCCTGATTGACTATTCACTTCCATGTGTTCGCTTTCTGCCTTTAAATAAACAAAATATCTACTAATTGAGTCGTTAAAATTAATCATCTAAACACTGTTTACAATTGATTTGCTGGTTGCGAAGCTTTTCTTTCGATACATGCAATTCGCTAAGTCGGAAGTAATGATATTTAGCTATTCTTCCATCGTTAAAAAAAATCCTGAAATGAATTAGTCATTTTTAATGTAAACATCCATTTAAAAATCTTACGCATCAGCATTTAATCGAGGACTTTTGGCGTCATCAGATTATGTATATGTGTACTGGAGAAGGAAAAGATACTCTTCTCGCGTCGTCCTTTAAAATTTTAAAGTCTGAGTTACTCTACTTTTTTTTTGCTGTGAGGCACTAAGAAATCTGTTTTTGCTTTGGAAACAGATGAAATTATTGCATATCTACATATTTAGAATTGCATTTTTTATTCCATAAAATCCGAAAAAAAAACACATTTTTTTAAATAGAATTTGAAATCTTTACATTAACGTACAATACAGTAAATATTTTATTAGACTGATTTTTTTTAGGATATGAGAGACTAGTTTTAGAAGTTCGAAGCGTTCTCTCATAATCTTTCAAGAAACAACTTAAACAAGAAAATCTAGGCTGTTCATCATTTGGGATTCCCTTTACCACCACAAACTTCTAGGATATTTTTTAAATAAAATATAGGCAGACATTATTTCAGAAAAATAAACTTTTTAATGTAGTAGTTGTAAATATCTAATGGGATTCATAGTGGAGTCGTGACATTTCAAAAAGACTTCGCAATTCCATTTTGAATATTGACTTCTTTCTAATTTACGTAGCACTGTGGAATAAGACGAAGGCAATAGGTTCAATTAATGCAGTAACATGATAAAAACAAACACGTGTTTTCCATCGAATTCAAAACAAACAATTAAACTAATTGTATACTTGTTGTTCTATTTGTAAAACGCAGATAAAATTTCAAATTTGGGTAAAGATGTTTAAATGTTAGGGAAAAAAATTTCTTCAAAAAAAATTTTTTAAGTTTAAAAAAATCGTATTTTTTACGTTTACACTTTTGAATGAAATGCATTTTGTATACATATGTACTTTTTAAGAGAAAGTTTCTGCAAAGAGCAAAACTTGGCGACACCGGAGCGCATGAACTGATTAGCTGGAAACAAGAGGTAGTTTTTATCCTGTGACTATGACGTCGCATGAGTTTTTGAATTGATTGGATAGAATCACGTGACTTTCACTGTTATGTGTTGGAAATAAAAATTAATTTTAATGAGCTTCATATTTTTAAATGAAGTGAATTAAACCATAAAAATACATTAATTTTGAATTATATGAGATATGCTAGAGATTTTACAATGTTCACACACCATTCAAAATTGAAAAATTCTGAATAATATTAGAAAACTAATATTACAGTGTCTTGATTACATGAATTTATATAGATAATGTAAAAAAATGCTTCAGTATAGTAGTCAAGACCTATTCATTTCCCAGCTCTCTGGGATGTTCAATTTATAAAGGTTCAATTGCATTTACCTTGGTGGAATTTTCAATCGTTAATAAAATACATTTTAAAGAGCTCAATTGAACTGAAATTTTATATGCATGATTATTTTGGATAACAATACAATAATTTAATTATAATTAATAAAAATTGATTAAAACTAATTATTTAAAGAATTACAAATACAGCCACGTCGGCATCGTTTTTGGCGACTTATGTCAAAACTTGAAAATGTTTTTTTCTCATGTTTTAAAGCATTTGGTTGAACTGAAATTTTATATACATGACTGTTTTCGATGACCATACGACAATTGAAATGATAAGTCAAATATTTCTGTCCTGTCAACAGCATAATGGTTACGTGATTTCGCAAACATATTTTATAGAATAAAAGGTGTTACACGAATATTGATTATTTAAAAATGAATAATGTTTCTGCCATCAAACCAGAATTTAAACTTTTACAGTATTTGCTTTTTCATACAGAAATTTTATAAGAATATATTAGAGTACAAATTCAAAATAATTATTTATTTTCTTAAACCTGATACCATGTTAATTCAATTTAATACCTGTCCCAGTACTTACGTATTATTGCAACAATCGCCAAAATATATAAATAATACGCCAAGTTGGCAACCCCAATTTTCTATTCATCATATGAGCTGAATTCGCCACAAGAAGCTTTGTTTCATATAATGTCGCCAATAGGTTGTGATAAACCTTGTCCCTATTTAAAAAAAATATAAAATAAAGCATTCTATATTGGCTTTTAATTATAACAATTTTGATAGAGTTTATGAAAATACTGAATATGATATATCTCTGTAATTATTATACTCATTAGTATATACCAAAAAAAATTATAAACTATTTTATCATATACTGAATTCAATAAATTTGCCTTTAAATTTTTACACATGTGAGAATTTAAAAAATAATTTGTAAATGATCCAGGGGGATATAATGGAACATATATGAGAAAAAATGACTTGTTCTGGCTTTAATAATTGATTATAACTATAATAAATCTTCAAAATGTAATGAGATAGCAAATAATTTATCAGCTATTCACATACGAGTTTTTTTCAGCAAATATAATACATACAACTATCAATCTTTACAGAAATCTTGAACTAATGGCTATGATTTTTGAAAATTCAGGCCGGCTTCTTAACGCTGATGGAATAGGTACTAGAACTCTATTTCCTAAAGGATTTCCATGATCATCCAATAGAACTATGTTATTCGAGTCAAAGCGTGGCAACATAGGAACTGCTTTCTTTCCTTTGACACTGACAATTAAGGCCTTTTTCTTCACTCCTTTAATGGCAACTAGAACTCTGTCACCTACAGTACCAACACCAAACTTTATTATATACATGAATACATCGAGGAGGTTTTCCATCAAGCACAGCTTGTTTACCAAGATTACTGTTATCAACTACTCTTAGTCTTGTTAACTTCATGACGTGATGAAGATTTGACGATAGACTAAAAGACCTGGATCCATTAAATGATATAAATTGTTGAACAGGCTGTATTATTTTTGATAAAAGTGTTCCATTCATGTTTTAAGTGAATGTAAGCAAACACTTCGACGAAAAACAAAAAGTATATACTGTTGCCACTTAAAAAAATTATTTAAGGAAGTATCCTTAAATTGAAACTAATTACTTATTTATATACTCTCTTAATCGATTAAAAGCAATGTAAGACTGCTTTTATGCCAAAAAGTATTTTTATGGTTTTATTGTTTTTATCTTTTGGATCAAAGTTTGTAAGTCACCAAATCCACAGTGTGTGGAAATACTGAACTGAAGAGAATTAAAAACCAAATTGCTGCATTTAAACGAAAGTTATTGGCGTAGCTTTAAATAAAGAGCACTTTTTGAGTTCCTCACACCTCGGGCATTCCTCTTCGGCAAGGTCAAAGGAAAAGAGGTTGCTTATCATTGGTAGATGTGCAATGACATCATTATTCTGGGTTGCCTTGTTTGGCGTTCTAGCATTTTTCTATGCCCTAGTGGTTCATTGAAACATAAAAGTTTTGTCCCCATTTGGGAGATTGTTTTTCACGCAGTTTTTTCTTCCATGTCTTGAGTATAATAGTTAAATTCCCTTGCGTATGAAATTTTCACTGTAAAAATTACAGTCGGTGCTTTTTTTTCATTCACGTAAATCAAAATATTTTTAATGGATTCAATTTTGTAGAAGAAATATATATTTGAGCTTAATAAATGAGGAACTCAATTACAAATAAAAAAAATTGTTATATAAGTTTTTAATAATCCATTTACTCTAATTAATAATACTTTGAAAATGAATTACATGTTTCGAGTTTTATCCTTATGTAAGAAAAAAGAAGTAACTTATAAATAAAGAAAATTTGTTTTTTTTATAACATATATGTGGAATCGGTTGTGGAGTCTTCATCCAATTGAATCTCTCAACGAAACAAAGCACGCAGTCTTCGCGCGCAGGCGCAGCTGATCCAAAGTGAAACAAAAACTTTAACCATTGAGAAAAAGGCGGAGAAAGAGACGGAGGTACGTGAGCAGGCGTTCCCGTCGTCACATCATGGAAATCTATTTGTAGAATAGATACCTTTATTTTAATTAATTTTTGTTAAGTTTAAATAAATCTGAAGAAAGACAAATGTCTTGGACCCCTTGTTGTCTCCCACAAATTAAGGGGGCTCGGTCGGGATAGATTAAATTTCGATTTTGATCAAAGTTTGGGACGAGTGAACAAAAGAAGCGTCCGTGGAGGAGACGCACCGCCATTTTTTGGAAACTTCGCTCAACCTGTGTAGAGGTTGAATTTTTCATTCGAACCCAGCGTGAATATTCCGCCTGTGTAGAGGCCGGAACTACTGATTGTAATTTTAACAATTTCAAGAACTATTTTTCGTCTAACGATATAACCTGCGAAGAGGTTGTGAGATCTGTGTTCATGTGCGTAGAGGTGAATCAGTGTATTTCTTCAATTACTGGATACATCGTACGTGCAAGCAACAAGGGAGCTAGAAAAAAAAGGTAGGATCTTTCCATATTTTTTCTAAAATGTATAAAAACGCTCTTAAAGAGGATCTCATAAGAGTTGTTGAGGATCTAGACGGTACTGTGGAGAGTACGGACACCATAGCTAAACTAAAGACTAAAATTGAGAAGAGTAGTACATTTAAAAGTGATGCAGATTTCGTTAAAACTTTAATTAAAAACTGTATAGATGAGAGGGTATCGCGAAACGTAAGAGAGGCAACTTTAGAAAAACAGAAAATTGAGCTCGCAAAACTACAGTTAGCACAGTTAGAAAAAGAAGTCGAACTTCAAACGGCTAAAAATAAAGCATTAAGTTTAAATCCTGCAGCTAAAGTCGAAGAGAAACAGTTCGAAACAAACATAGAAAATATGATCAAAAGCATTAAAACTTTATCTCTTCCTGTTCCCACCAGATCTGAAAATTTTAATCTGTTCTTCCAATCATTAGAACGCGTATTTTTAACCAAGAAAATAAGTGACGAATATAAATCTGAAATTTTAATAAATCTTCTGGGCGAAAGAGCTCATAATGTCTTATTGTATATTAAAAAGGAGGAATTAAATGACTATGAAAAACTAAAATCTATAGTACTCTGAGAATTCCAAGCAACCTCTCGCGAGTGTTTAAACTCATTTAAAAATGCTGTAAAATCATCAGGCGTGACATACATCCAATTTGCTGCAAGATTGACGGCAAACTTCCAATATCATTGTTCGTTAAGAAAAGTTAATTCATTTGAACCTCTATGTGATCTTTTAATTTCTGATAAATTATTTGAAACTTTAAATAAGGAAACCGCAACTCATATTGGCATTCGAGGAGTGGAAGATTGGTTTAGGCCTATTGATTTAGCTAAAGAGTGCGATATTTATATTTCATCTAGATTGATTGATTGATTGATTGAATATTAACGTCGCACTGTTAAAGCTACCACGAAACTTTTGGCGACGAACCACGTAATTTTGAA
Organism: Trichonephila clavipes; assembly: GCA_019973935.1. NCBI lineage: Eukaryota > Metazoa > Arthropoda > Arachnida > Araneae > Nephilidae > Trichonephila > Trichonephila clavipes. The sequence goes on from BMAU01005519.1 coordinate 187,290, forward strand.
CCATAGTCATAGTGACGTGGACGACACCTGAGATTTGGCACCCCCTCTCTAACGGCCACATCCATAATACGGGAGGACGTTTCAGCTCTCGAAAAACAGATTTAACGCATAGCTGCCCAACACGGCGGGTCATTTTTGTGGTAAAATCGAACCCGTGACAAACAAGCCACTTGATACCTATACCACTCGGCTGCCGATCCCATATTTCATCTAGAAGCGGATCACGTAAGGAAATAACATTGCTTGTGGATATACCGAAGACCCCTTTAAAAATAGACCACGAAACTATAAACCAAAGATTAAAGATAACTATCCCCAATATCTTGAAAGACAAAATAAAAATTGCTACATACATATGTGGTGATTCATCTCATTACGCAAGAGATTGTGAAAGAGCGTTTTAAGCCTGAAAGAATCTTTTAACGCTTTTTCCACATCCATAATAGAAAAAACGCGAATAGTTTGAAAGTCAAGAGCGAAAAACTTTAAAAAAGCGATGAGTTCGCACAACAGCTCCAATACGTAAACATTTTTGTTAAAAATATAGCCCGTAACAGCCTTGATTGATTCAGGTTGCCAGATCCCAGTTCTAAATTCCTCACTAATTAGAGGTGAACAAACCTTGAAGGAATAATAACATTAAGCTCATGTTTTAACGAGGAGCGTATGGTAGAATATACATTTCAATAAATATTTCTCTTATTCAAATCAGAACTCTCCCAGTTTAAAATTTCGACTACTAATATTATGACCTTGACCGAAGAATTTAATTATACATTAATCCCAATGTAATTAATATATTGAAATAAAGAAATTAAGCCACGCAAAGAGCGATGTTTTATTGAATAATGAATCCTCTTTGAACATTTGCTTTAATTTTCTATTTTATCTTTGCAAATGTGATAGAAAACTCTAGTTATGATTTATCACATGTTAAAAATCTTCAATATTAGAAATGATTTGAGTTCTCTAATTAAGAATTATAAACCTAATAAAATTAAGAGTACTAAGTTAAAAATGTGTATTATATTGAAAGATGATATTCCTTTTTGTTGAGAGACAGACGTTTATCTTGTTCTGAGAAATTACAGGTAAACGATCAAATTGATGATTGGTTACAACAGGGTATTATAAGAGAAAGTTGTTCTGACTATTGTTCACCTATAGTATTGTGTAAGAAAAAGGATGGTAATTTAAGAATCTGCATTGATTACCGCAAAATTAATTCTAAAACTGACAAAGATCGGTATCCTTTACCCTTAATAGAAGAAGTTCTAGATCAGTTGCAGTCGGGACATTTCTTCTCAACTATTGACTTAAAAAACGGATTCTTTCACGTTGAGATGGAAGAAAGCAGTAAAAAATTTACTTCATTCGTCACACATAATGGGCAGTATGAGTTTAATAAAGTTCCATTTGGTCTTTGTAATAGTCCGAGTGTTTTTCAAAGATTTATCAATCACGTTTTCAGAGACCATCTTAAAGAGGGAATTGTCATAATCTACATGGATGATATTATTATCCCTTCTTCGGATGAACTTGACGGGTTAAACCGTTTAACCAGGGTGTTAAAAACTGCATCGGAATATGGATTAGAATTAAATTTAAAAAAATGTAACTTCCTCAATCAAAGATTGAATTTTTAGAACACATAATTGAAAAGGGTGCAATTAAACCTTCTTTGGACAAAACCAAAGCAGTTCAGAATTTTACAGAACCTAAAAACGTGAAACAGGTCCAAAGTTTCCTTGGACTGTCGGGTTACTTTCGGAAGTTTATTCAAAAGTATTCCATAATAGCCAAACCTCTCAGTGATTTACTACGGGGTAATGCTGTGTTTCATTTCGGACCCGAACAGCAATTAGCATTTCAAACTTTACGACAAAAACTCTCTGAAAATCCGGTGCTTCATATTTTCAAACAAGGTGCAAAACTTGAATTGCATACTGATGCTTGTAAATTTGGTTATGGTGCGATTCTGTTACAACAATCAGACGACAATAAACTTTACCCCGTACACTATTTTAGCAAGAAAACCACTCCCCAGGAGGAAAAATATTCAAGTTATGAACTTGAAGTTTTGGTTGTAATCGAATCTCTTAAGAAATTTAGGAACTATCTCGTTGGCAACAAATTTAAAATTGTAACTGATTGTTCGGCATTCCAAAAAACTATGAGTAAAAAACAATTAACTCCTAAAATTGCTCGATGGGCCTTATTTTTAGAAGACTTTAATTATGAAATTATTCATCGTCCAGGCAAACAAATGGGACATGTAGATTGTTTAAGCCGTTATCCTGTAATGACCATAACATATGATGAAATAACCACTAAACTTACAAATTGTCAGCGAAATGACGAGTACATTAATTCATTGAAAACCCTTTTAGAAAAAAAGCAAATTAATGATTTTGTTGTTAAAAATGATGTCCTATATAAAATTGAAAATGATAATGATGTTTTGGTAGTACCTCAACAGATGCAAACAGAAATTGTTAAAAATATTCATTCTAAAGGACATCTTGGTATTAATAAAACTGAAAGCATGCTAAAACAAAGTTTTTATTTTCCTATTGTTAGAAAATGTGTTGAAAATGTTATTAATAATTGTATTGAATGCATTCTTGTAAACAAAAAACGAGGGAAAGGTGAAGGGTTGTTAAATCCTATTCCTAAGGAAAATATCCCTCTTAGCACTTACCATATTGACTTTTTAGGTCCTTTGCCATCTACAAATAAAAACTATAACCACATTCTTTCAATAATAGATGCATTCACTAAATTCGTATGGTTATATCCCGTAAATTCCACTTCTTCCCGTGATGCTCTAGAGAAACTTAAGCAACAAGAGATTACATTTGGCAATCCTCACCGTATCATAACAGATAAAGGTATTGCATTTACTTCAAAAGAATTTCGAGAGTACTGTGAGAATGAGAACATCCAACATCTAAGCATAACAACTGGAATACCCCGAGGGAACGGACAAATTGAACGGATCCTTTAGTTCTCTGATCCTAATTTTGTCCAAGCTATACATTGACGACGCATCAAAATGGTTCAAGTTTGTTCCAGCCGTACAGAGAACACTCAATTCAACGATTTCACGAAGCACTCACATGACGCCGTTTCAACTCTTGACCGGAATAAAGATGAGGACCAAACAAGATCTTGAAATTCTAAAACTATTGGAAGAGGAAATCGTGGAGACATTCACCGAAAATCGTGAAAAAATTCGGGAGGAAGCCAAGCGAAACATTCTGAAGATGCAAGAGGAAAACTGTCGAAATTTTAATAAGAAACGGAAAAAGGCGTACCAATATGAGATCGGAGATATCGTCGCCCTCCAACGGACACAGTTTGGAACTGGCATGAAACTGAGGCCTAAGTTCTTTGGTCCCTATGAAGTCGTAAAAGTAAAACCTAAATATCGATATGATGTCAGGAAAATTGGACTGCGTGAAAAACCCAATACTACATCCACAGCTGCAGACCACATGAAGATGTGGGGAGAAACTGTCTAGTTCAGCAAAATTATGCTATGTCAAATCTTTGTGTATTTGTTGTATAGTCCTTGTTTGTTCCGTCTTTTTTGTATGTTTCAGATTCTCCTCTGGTCACCATGAAAAAAAAAAGAAATAAGTACCGCTGCGGACAGCGTACGGTCAGGTTGTGGAATCGGTTGTGGAGTCGTCATCCAATTGAATCTCTCAACGAAACAAAGCACGCAGTCTTCGCGCGCAGGCGCAGCTGATCCAAAGTGAAACAAAAACTTTGACCATTGAGAAAAAAGCGGAGAAAGAGACGGAGGTACGCGAGCAGGCGTTCCCGTCGTCACATCATGGAAATCTAATTGTAGAATAGCTACCTTTTTTTTAATTAATTTTTGTTAAGTTTAATTAAATCTGAAGAAAGACAAATGTCTTGGACCCCTTGTTGTCTCCCACATATATTTATTGGTAATATTAATGTACATTTTAAAGCTAAATGAATTCGTTCTTATATCAGAATGAATTTGAACAGGCAAGTGATATTTTAAATTATTAGCTTAATTTCATTTTTGTAATTAGTGATTTGTTTTTTGTGTATGGGTAAAAGATTCATTTATTCGCAATTTATAAAAAAATTCGTCTAATACTCTGTTACCTTTTAAATTTTAGAATTAAATTTACTGCAAAAGTTTTATCTATTATAAACTTAACTATATAAATAAACTCATACTTATAAATTTTTATTTTCTATCTTTAGTAAAATACTATAAATAAAGAGATTCGTGGCTATTGTATAAGAAAAACCTCATTTTTCTAACTTCCACATCACATCCATATTATTCGTTCAAGTTATCATCGACACATTTATTCACATAATTCTCAATTTTTGCAATTATTTTAGAGGTTTTCTCTTCTAACATGCTCACACATATAAATCTTCATTCAGGGTTTAAATCAAAAATCCTGAAATAGAGTACCACTTGAATCCCTTCATCAGTGGTTTGTCATAGAGAATAGTTTGTTTTTATAACAGGCAAGTATGATGAAGAAATGGTCATTATTGGAATTTGGATTCATCTTAAGAAGTATTTACTGATCGGCAATAGCGCACACAGGAATTTTTAAAGGGGGTTTCCGTTGTCGAAAGTTCACCATTCTTGTATCATGCTCCTTTTGATTTTGTCGATTTTCGGGAACAAAACACAGTAAAAAACTAATTTTTGAATAAATAATTATCATTATTTAATAAAATTAATCATTAATAACAAGTAATTAATTAAATTTTACGTACTATATAGTTATAATTATAATCAATCGGAAAAAATATCAAGGCTTTGGTCCCTTGTGTGCGCCACTGCAGATTGGTGTTGTGTCACTCGAAGCACATCAATTTTCTCCTTTCCTAAAGTATGTTTCCTCCTGTAAAGCTACTGATCGAAAATTAATACGAAAATATGACATAAAATTAAACGTTTTCGAGCAAAAATAAAAATTCGCCATTAAATTATAATTTCCAAAAACTTATTTAGATTTTGTATACGGCAAATACCTGTGGAGGCCTGTGGAATTGATCTTACATTGATTTTCAAATGTAATGGTTTTTATTGCTATGTTAATAAAGAATATTCGATTATTGAGAATTTTTCGATTTATTTTTGGACTGGGGCTAATTTTTTTTTCTGAGCTGCACATTTGGAAACTATTGTATTACCATACGTCCTAAAAGGGAAGATTGTATTTAGAATTAGAATGACGCGTGCATTATATTTCTTAAAATATTTTTGAAGTTTATTTATTTTTATCACAAAGAGATCAGAGCATTTATCTTAGAATTTCTGCAATGTTATACTAACTGATACATCAAAAGAATTATAATTTATTGTAACTTAAGAATAAGAAGCTAACAAGTTTAACTTCTATCCATAAAACTAATAAAATAACCTTTTTATATGAAAGATGAAAAAGTAAGAAATAAATGTGTTGTAATTAGCATAAAAGAACAATTATATACGAATAAGAATAGTTTTTTCCTTATATAAATAAGTTTACCAAGATACGTGAATGATTTGTTCCTTACTGACTTAAAGATATGTGTAGTCATAATTTTGTCTTATGTCAACTAATTGTTTGCGTTTTACTAATCAAGAATTTTTCTAAAAATTCAAAGGATTTGATATTTTATGCGAACGAAAGCAGTATATTACAGTTGGAAAAAATATAAATTTTACATTTATTCATTTGTGTATTTAAAGGATTTATTTTTCAGAATATACAAATAATATGATAGTTTATTAATGTCTCATTCAGAGGAAACACGAGGGATATCGCAATGAGACGGACCTCATTATTTGAATAACAATCAAGTAACGAGGATGATATCCGACCTGGAACCCAGTCGATTATGTTATGATGGCAATGAAAGTACTTTAAGCCCTTAGAAAGTTAACGTGTATTAGAGCCCTGCTAGATGATGGAATCCTCAATTGTGATCACTCGGCTACCACAGCTGTAAAAACATTTGGAATCTACAATGTGATATTGTTTAACAAGTGACATTTATTTATGATTTTGAGATATAGTATTAAGTTAACGCCACATTCCTGCCATTTATCACATTTAACTGTCATTGTTAATCGATTGTCATAATTTTCAGCATACATAGGAACAATTAGATCAAAGATGAACATTATCATATAATTTTAATCCTTGAAAAATGCTTGGTGTAAAAATCTAAACTTAATCTTAAGATTCAATAATTTTTATGAAATATAATGCATCAAAACAGAATGAATTATCGAGGCAATAAAAAAAATGACATTTATCAATGTTTTTATTCTTTTAAGAAAGAAAGTATACAAAAATTCTTAACAGAGTGTTATATAAATATAACTAATTAATTCCCAGAGAAGCAATTATAGATTGATTAACCACAATATAGCTTAGTTGAATGTTTACATGTCTATTGGTACACAGATGTTCAATAGTTGTAAGATTTTTCTGTCTCGTGGTAAATCTAACATCATCTGGTTTATTGTCTGAGTTTTCGTGCGAAAACACGTAATACACTTATTTAATATTCTTCTTACACGGTTCTGACCCGATGGGATCCAATAAAACTGTCTTATTAAATATAATGTGGTTTGCAAGCCAGAATGTAATGATTTCTTGTGATAGTGTTCAATTATTAAATCAGTTAATGATGAGCCTTTGGCAACATCATTTGATGTTTTTGGAATTCAGATAGGGTCGAATGTTTCTATCTACCTCCCACTATCAGTATTTCATCTTCGTCCAAAAAAACGTTTAAAGATGATATTTTGCTGCTCTTTGGAATCAGTTGTCCGTTTTTGAGACACTTTATTTCAGTTAGAAATTCATTTAATTGTACTTGTTTTACTAAAACTTTCGTACCGTGATCAAATTCAGAAGCACCTATACAGTGTATTTTCCTTAATACTGGGTTCACTTTACAGTTATAAATAAATCTTAAACATAGAGCGCTTATTCTAATTAATTTACTAAAAGAGGAATCTAGAGATTAAATTATTTTCAATTTGCCTCTTTTCAACCGCTGTATTTACACATTAATTGATTTCTTCAATTCTAATTTATCGTTGTTTATTTCGGTTTCAATTATAGGTTTTGAAAATAATAGCCATTCTGTTTGTTTCATTGTCAACCACTTGGGACCATACCGCCATATTTTGTTATTTTTAAGATCATTTAAAGGCAAATCCCGACTTATTAAATCAGCGGGATTATCCTTTCCTTTACAGTAGCGCCATTCCTTGGGATCACTTAGTTTTTGTATTTCTTTAATTCTATTCTTTACAAACACTTTATGTTTATTAAAATCCCCCTTGATCCAGTAACATGTTATAGACGAATCAGTCCAATAAAAACGACTCACAGGCAGTATGAGTGCAGTTGCAATTTTGACACTTAACCTTGCAGATAAAAGTGGGGCCATAAGCTCCAATCTAGGGATCGAAAGAGTTTTTAATGGAGCTACCCAACCTTTTGATGATACAAAACTAGAAATAATATTTCCATCGTTCAGTTCTATGCGTAAATAAGCCACAGTTCCATATGCCCTTTTGGAAGCATCTGAAAAGCAATGCAACTGAATGGTGGTTGCATTTGAAGGCAAATTTTTATTTCACTTAAATAATGAATCTCATTACACCATTTATTCCATGAAACTTCTAATTGTTTGGGCAATTTGTCATCCCAATCCAATCCTAAACACCAAATTTCCTGAATTAAACATTTTATTCGGATCGTATAAGGACCTATGAAACCTACTGGGTCAAATAATCGACCTGTGGCTTGTAACAAATATCTTTTTGTATTAATTCTTTTAGAAATAAATGTTCCTAAATCGCTGGAATCAAAATAGAATGTATCAGATTTTTCATTCCAACCAACTCCTAAGACCTTTGAAGCTATCAACGTGTTCAATGACTCTTTATATTCATCTACTTCAAAATTTAAATTTTTTAACCTTTGATTTAGCTCGGAAGAGTTGGTTCTCCATTTCCGAAGATCCATACTTGCATCTTCCAAAATTTGTTTACTTTCTATCAGGTCGTCAAGGCTGCTTGGACACTGACATTTCCGCACACAAAATCATCAACATACAATGACTGGTTAAGATGGTTAAAAGTATCAGGAAAAATATCCACATATTTTTTAAGATGATGCTTTATCGTAGCTGCAAGAAGAAATAGACTTGATTTTACTCCAAATAAAACCCTAGTCATTTGGAAAATATCAAGCCGTTTGTTTTCTAAATCAATTCCTGGATTTTCATCTCAGAAAAATCTTGTAAAATCCCTTTCACTTTCGTCTATCTCAATCATCAAAAATGCCATTTTTATGTCACTTACAAATGCAATTGGATTCACTCTAAATTTGATTAATAGAAAAAATAGGTTAGGTATAAAATTTAGCCCTGTGTGTAAACAATCGTTCAAAGATAGTTGTGCTTTCGCATGTGATGACGCATCAAATACGATTCGCAATTTGCTTGTAGTTTTATCAGTACGTATTACTGCTGTATGTGGTAGATAAAAAATATTATGCTTTAGATTTTCTTCAAATGGAACTCGTTCTATGATTTTCTCAGAAAGATAATTATTTACAACTAATTTGTAATCCTCAAATAATGAGCTGTCATTTTTAAAACGTGATCTTAACTTTAGAAATCTTTTCCTAGCAATTTCTTCATTATTTTCTAACAATATTTTCATGTTAGGTTTCCAAGGGAATTTAACTTTATACCGCTTATTTTGGTATGAAATTCCCGCTTCAAATTCAGACATTATATCATTATCAATATTTTCCTCATCAGACACCTCTGCTTCTATTCCTAAATTCTCTAAATCCCAAAATTCACTAAGCTGATTAGAAATATTGGATTCATTAACAATAACACTCATTGTTAAAATGTCCTCTCAGAATAAGTACTCTACCCTTGTAAAGACCACCCGAATAATGTTTCTACTGTCACAAGATTTTTGTTTAGACGCGTAATTCTACCTGTAACTACTTGATAATAATAGTCCGCACCAATAAGAATTGATATTTCTTTATCGTTAAATTCATAAGAATCGGCTAATTGTACATTTTTTAAATATCTAAATTTTTTATCAATATTTCTATCAGGAGTCGGTAAATTCGTGATAGAAATATGTTCTGTCTCTACCGCTTCTATTTCAATGCACAAATTTGGATCATCCCTGTTTTTCAATTTTATTTGAACTATATTTAAAGTTTTTGTTTCAGTTTCTCTTTAGCACCAAATGTGCAAATGGAAAGGTTTTCTTTTCTAAGAATTGGAAAGTTAAATTTCTCAGAAGTACTCCTGAAAACGAAACTTCTCTGTGAACCATTATCTAAAAATAATCTAACAACTTCTTGTTCATTTTTGACATCTATTAATGCGGCGCATGTTTGTAATAATACACTATTTACTACTGTTTTAATTACTGCTGAAACTATATTATCAGTGTCCATTTTCGGAGACAAATCGTCATCGTGTCGATTTCGAAAACATATTGAGAAATGGTGGGACCCATTACAAATAGGACACGACTCCCTTTTTACACATTCCATTGCTCTATGACCGGGCGACAAACACAAATAACAACACCCTTTTTCTTAAAATTTCTCGCTATTCGTTAGCACAAAAAGAACGGCAAGCGTCGAGTTCATGACCTTTGTTGCAGTATAAACATTTTCGGCTTCTAAGTTCTACTTTCTCCAAAAGGGTGGGAAATGAATGTGGTCGGAAATGTACTCTATTCGGGGGTGGCTTCATGCGTTGTCCGGGGAAATAGGAGCCTTTATTTTTGTTCTGTCTTGCGGTGGAGGGAATAATGACATAGTTTATGATTGTTTATTTGAGAAGCTCGTTCCTACTACGGATTTCAAGTGCAGGAACTGCAAAAGAGCGCTCAGGTCAAACCCTTCGTCCTTTTGAGAACGATTGAATTCAAAACGAGTTCCGAGGGTATCTGTTTCAACAGGATGGGTGTTAATAAGTTTGAGTAGGATTCTCCTTTAACTCCTAAACTTTCAAGACTCCTTATTTGCGTTTCTGCTCTATCGTACAAATTTTTTAAGCCCACAAGATCAGTAGGATTTCTAACAGGTGTTACATTTAATAAATTGCTCAAATGAGCGTTAATTAACATGTTTTTATTTCCAAATCTATCTTTTAATAAATCAAGAGCTCTATCATAATTATCATCAGAAATTGGAAATCCATTAATACAAGCAAGCGCATTACCACACAAATATGATTTTAAATAATTAAATTTATCAACTTTGCTTAGTCTATTGTTATT